>JAIPRM010001212.1:0-31134 GCA_025469315.1 Stegophylla sp. TES_Ste_2020 | reverse complement strand
AAACTGGATAAGTAAAAAATAAGTTTCTTTTGTAAAAATAATGAACTTCATAATTTCTAAGAGAAATTTTCTTGAATCAACTGACGCTCCATTTTGAATTGTTTTATTAAAGGAATAATTTTTCGTTTCTGTAAAATTAATCACATCCATCAAGTCCCATCAGACATGTCACGGTGTACAATAATAATTTTTTTTTTTTTCTGTATGATATTATTCTTTTACGCATATAATATGGAAATGACGGGATTAAAACAGGACCGTTTTCTGTAAACGGGACAAAACTTCCCGTTTGAAGTTTTTCGGGACAAGGGGATATGATGCTCAAAAAAGGGACAATCCCGTTTTTAACTGGACGTATGGTCACCCTAACCTATATAAATGTATTTAAAGTGTTCTTTTTTTTTCTTATATATACATAGCGTGACCTTACCAGGTCTTTGAATAAAACTATATGAGATCTACAAATATAAAAATGCATAAATAAGAAAAAAATAGTTCACATTCATGTCCAATTTTTGAAAATTGCACATGTTCTTCCCCTCGCTGCATACGATTTATTATTAAAAAATACATTAAAGTAAATTTCTAAACATAAAACTTACCATTGATAATACGTTCTAAACGACATACAAAAACATTTTTATTTTTGGCTGTATAAATTGATTTTTATATTTTTGGCTATCAAACTAAAGAAAGATATAAAATTAAAGTAAAACAATTACAATATTTATTTTTTTGTGTGTGTGTGTGAAAAATGCAGCGTTACAAGAGGGAGAACTCATTTCAGGGGGCCTTTCTTTCTCTCAAACAATAATCTATAAGTCAAGTGAATGTCCACGTCATAAAAATTAAAATGTATCTGTTATTTCGTGAAAATGACATATGACTACACAGCATTCACAGTTTTTTTGATATTTTCTTAAGTAGCAAAAAATGATTTTATTTACATCGTGTACTTATTAATTATTTTTAAATTTGATTCTTTACAATAGTTATTATTGTTTTGATACAATTATATCACAAACAAATATTTTTGTGGCCAAAACCAGTTTTCTTGTACTAATTTTTTTTTAAAATCTCAATAAATTTTTGCCTGATTATAAATAAGTATGAAATAAAGTTTGTAAAAATATTGTTTTTAATATAAGGTTAGTAAAATAAAAACGTGGTACTTTTTTTTAAAAATAAATATTATATAAAATATTTATTTTTTGTACTGCACCAAATACAATATTTGTAAAATATTTAATTAATATTTGTTAATTATAAAAACAACTTGTACATGTGATTTCCAAAAGATATTTTTGGTATTGTAGCCTCTATTAGGTAATTTGAAGGTAAATGGTTATCAAATTGTATATGATTTAATGGAATTGATATATTAAAAAATTTCCACATTGTTTTAAAGTTTAAAATAGTGGAGTAGGAAAGAAAAGAGTATTCTGAAAAATTCGAATACCATTGCTACTATGAACTTTGAATGTTATTAAAAATAAAATTAATAACGATTTCATTTTTCTCAAAGCTGAGTAAACAATTAAAATAATATATCAAAGAATATTCTGCATTTCAGAGAAAAAATTATGAATTTGGAAAATAATAAAAACGAATGCTATGGAAATGGATGTACAGTTGCTATGACTACTGTATACACTTTCTGTAGAAATAAAACATCTGTGAATTCATTATAATATAGGTCAACAAAACACATTTTGAAATTAGCACTTCAAAACATTTTTGTGAATTGCATTAAAAAAAATTACGTTGATGAATGTCTTTTGTACTAAATCAAACAGTACTGCAACAAATATTAAAAGTTAAAAAATATACTAAATATCGTTTAACTCAAAATTAATTTATTAGAATTTATTGCGATTATTTCTGAGTAGGACTGTGTTTACAACTTATTTTTTAATTTACTGTAATTCATCAAAAGATTAAGCATGGAAATTGATAAGTGTCAAAAATATACATACGAGTTTCAGGATCTTCTTCTGATTCTTGAACGCCTTCCGATAATATAGTTGGAGAGACGCTTACGTTATGTGTGACTAAAAATTCCAATACAAACATTACGTTATTTTTAAGTAGGTGTCAATTATATGAAATGAAACACTGATTGCAAAAATTTTCCAATTTGAATCAAGTTACTAGTTATATTCGCTTTGAAGTTGCCACTAAATTACCAAAGTCGAAATCGTGAAAAAATAGTATACCATTTTTACTAATTATTGTCGGTAGTTTCTCAATATTTTGGGAAAAGCAGTTTTGGATTTTGAAAAAAAAAATCTCAATAAAAAACAACGTGAATGAAAGTTTGTACCGGAAACTTGTTTTTTTTTTCATCTACTTGTCTGAATAGAAATCGTGTTTCCAGATAAAGGAAAATATATGTAAATAATAAACATTGTGATTTATGTTTGTTAAAAAAATTAAACCGCACACTCTTACAATAAATATTCAAGAATATGGGCTATCGACATTATAATTAATTTACATACCTACCTATCGTATAAAAAGTTGGCGAAAAAATTTTTATAATAATATTTTATATAATATTTTAATATTTAATATAATATTTTGTTTGTAATTATATTACTTTGTTCGTGGGTATTAGTGTCGTCTGAAGCTAACCGCTGGCGAGATGTACCTATAGTTAAAAGTTTAATATAATGAAAATAAACACAATCTGTTTTCTTGAAACAAATTTTTTTAAATTTAAGACTTTTTAGATTAACTGTATAAAATATCATATACAATTAATTTCTTAATTTTTTGTTATTATCAATGTACGTCTAAGATAAACATACCATCTCCATTTTCTCTGTTTATTTCTTCGCTATCTCCTGATAATAATTTAGAGGGGTTTACTTTGCATTTTTCAGCTAGATAAACAATAACAAACAAAAGGTTTTGCAATTATTTTCATGTAAGCACAAATCGTATAAAAAGTATAGACAAGAAAGCCAAACATACTTTGCATCACGGGTATTTTTCACTCCTCGGGTCAGATACTTTTAGTGGGTGTGTAGAATTTAAAAAAAATGATAAATCATTTCTTCAACAATATGATTCTGAACGAAGGAAGTTAACAGTATAAAGAACAATAATATTCACCATTTTCCATCCACAATATTTTTTATATTAATTTCTATCTATATTTAAATTTTCATAAAGTTTAAATTTAAAAAAGATAGTCTTTGAGTCTTTTTTGTCAAATTTTGGGTAGTTTTTCCTCCCAAAAAAATAAGAGATTAAAAAATTTTAAAAATGACCACTTTAAAGTACCAACTAGAGGCAAATCTTGTTTCAAGAAGTTCCTGATCGAGACTTTTGGATAATTATTTTTATACGAAAATGTGTTCACGGAAAAAGGAAATAATAAATAAATAAACATCGTTATAAAAACACTAATTTATTCACTTCGCTCAGAATCTAAAATATGAATGAGAAAATGACGGCGAATATCTTCCAATTTTTGAGATTTCATAATTAGGTAAAATTTAACGATTAGCTAATTCATAATAATAGAATTAAAATGTTATCTTGATTGTTGAACATACCAGATATTTGAATTCTTTTTTCAAAATCTTCGGGATTGCCCAAATCATCGTCTAAAACAATCACACATGAACAAATATGCCATGTACAATAAACTATCGTTAAACAATAATTACTACGTACAAAGTGATTCATTAAGCACGCTCATCCCTTTTTTTGTAAAAATTCGGAATTTAATTTTTGGGGATGTTCAACTTACTATAAAAACTATATTTTCTATAATTTTTTTCTTCGTGTTACCTTAATATCCTGTGGTGATACAAACATTTTTTTTTCAAATGACACTCCCCTAATTGAACTACGGAATTTTATTCAGGCAATTTTTTTCTGTTAATTTTGTAGTACTGGAATAAAAATTCGAACGAGTAGTTTATATTTTACAACATTGTGAATTAATTAGGTGTTAGTTGGTACAACCATAGATTCATAAAAATTACGTAATATGATGGTAACTAAAAAATGTTTTCAAGAAACTGTTATCCTTAATACTTAAATTTGAATAATTTAAAAACTATTCATTCGAATTTTGATTTTAATAGTTACATCAAAAATCACAGAAAAATAATTTTAAAAAAAATCCGCAGTTATAATGGGGGAAGGGTGGGCCGTTTGAAAAAAAAAATGTTTATATTACCACAGGAAATCCTTAAGGTGACATGAAAAAAAAAGGTTATAGAGAACATGGTTTTTATAGTAACCTGAAAATGCTAAAAAACAATCCAAATTTTTTCATTTTTACGGCCAAAAAAGGGAATGAACATGATTAATGAATTACCCTATTTAATATTCTATATACTAGAAGATTAATAACTCTTGGTACCTACGTTTAGAATAATAATTTAACAAGCTATGAATGGCTTACATATTTTTGTAAAATAAGCTTCGAAAAAATTATAATACTCATGAATTTATTGTTTTTATACCATGATTAAATACAACTTACAAACATCTGTAAAAAAATCCGTATAAATGTCAAGTCCAGTCATTTCGGCTACAAACAGAATAATTATTTTGCAAAAATTATCATTAAAGAAACAAATTATAAATCGAAGTTAGGTTTAAAAACCTTTTTATACATAAATACAAAAATTTAAGGCTTGAAATAATTTTATTATTATTACAAAACTATTACTATATTATTGCGAAATTTTATTTCTATTACTAATAAATTCTAATACCTACAATATACATTTAATGTGCACATTTGAATCATTCTCATATATGAATTTATAAAGATATCCGATTAGGTAAATTTTACAACAAGCATAATAACCTCAAATGATGTTTAAAAAGTTTTACCTACATATTGTAGAGTAAACCGAGTGAAGACATTTCAGAATCTTTATTATGAATTAGATAGTAGAATAGTTTATAATACTGAAACCATAAACATTTTTTCACCTAATTGGTAGCAGACCAGAAAATAATTTTATAACATATATAATTATAGTAATTGTTTTTTTTTTTTTTTTTTTGATAAAATGCTGTTTAACATTATTTGTTAAGCTACAAATACTCACTTGCGTATCCATTTGTTAAAATACAGTGTTCTTATAAATTTGAAAAAAAAATCCAATATTAATGTTCGTACCTATATGAATACGTAATTTTTGATAAAATGATGTACAATATTCTAGAGTTACTTACGGTATAATGGCAATTCTGACTCTGCGAAAATTACAAATAAATTTAAAAAAAAAAAACAGTTGGTTCTATGGATCTTGCATTCCGACGCTCATAGATAGCGATGAAGGTTAGGTGTAGTATCAAAAATGTTGTTAATATTATTATGCTAATGAGTTTTTTGATAAATTGTTATTTACGCTAAAATTCATATTATAAGTAAATAATACAGAATCGAATATAAGTATATAAAATAACTAAAATAATGGTGAATACCTATATAGGGTAATTTATTAATAAAGCTCGGATTTAAATGCTCTAAAATCTATCGAAAAATGCTTTAAAAAATCAGCTTAAAATGCCCATATAAAATGCAATTAAGCGTGAAAATACCCTTAAAAAATTCCATATCTTATTATTATTTTTTTTTTTTTAGTAGATTATTTATAATATGTATGTTTTTATAATAGGTATTTTATTACAAAATGAAGAAAAAACTGAAAATTAAAAAACTGACTTGTGATTACGACGCATTAGTTAAATTTCGATTATTGAGTCGTATTACGGCACAAGCACAATGTATTTAAATCATATTATATTGTTCAAATATGCATCAAAACAAATAAAATATCCAAAAAATGTTGAAATATGTACTAAAAAGAAAAAAAACATTAAAATAAACAAAAAGAAAGCAAAATAAATGTTTCACTTTTGAAGTCTCTCTTACATGAAACGAATTTTGCACTTGGAAAGCATTGTCTAAGATCACCCACAACAAGATGCGTTTTACATTGAAATCCAAGCCCTATTTATTAAGCATGTAAACCCCCTTGTTTTGGCCGTAATAATGGAAATATTTGGAATGTTCATGTTGCTATAAAAACTATATTTTCCAAACATTTTTTTTTTTCGTGTCATCTCAAGAATGTCCTGTGGTTATACATTTTTTTCCAAATGGCACTCCTCTATTTTAACAACAGAAATTTATTGAGGTAATTTTCTGTGAATTTTGAGGTATTGAAATCACAATTCAAACTTATTTTACAATATTGCGAATTAATTAGGTTTAAGCTGGTAGGATCATAGATTAATAATAATTACTAATTCTAATAAAATATGTGTTTAAGACACTACTATCCCTATTATTTAAATTTGAATAATTCAAAAACTATTTTGAATTTTGATTTTAATACACCAAAATTCACAGAAAAATAATCTGAATAAAATTCTGTTGTTAAAATGGAGAAAGGGATGCCACTTGACATAAAAAAAAGAGTTATAAGGAATTACGTTTATTTATTTAACAACATATTTTATAGCAGGTACTTATTGGTTAACGCTTTTTAACTTCTTTTTTCAATTCAAGTGATGGCATTGATAGTCGTAGATCCACCATGTTTAGGCATAATTATTTGATTAGTCGAATAAAAAAAATAATTAGAATTATGTATGCCTGTCTAATATGTATATTGCAATTTTATTTACTTATCAAATTATATGAAAATATTAATTTTTATACATTCCATATTTAATTCTAACGTAAATAATATATACAAATAAAATATACATATATTCACAAGTTACATATTTCATTAAAAAAAAAAAAAAGGAAAGAAAAGAAATGAAAAATATATGATTTGAGTATTCGTGAATATTCCAACTATGCCAAAAATGAAAGCTACTGACTTTTCAATTAGTTTACATGTTAATATTGTATAATACGTTTAATAATTAACAATAGTTTTTGAAATAATAATTGGAGCATTCGTCGATAAGAATATATTGAGTATGAAAGAAACATATTATATACCTTAATTGACGTAATTATTACCTTGAACTGTTGTTTTGATTGGTTCTTTTTGCTCTATTAAAATTTAAAAACATAATATCACCAATGTGTTATTACAACAAGAAATTCAATCTCAAAGATTCAAATATGACACACGCATTACACTGACTACAATTGATAATCATATTATATTAATAAAATTTCTAAGCATGAAGCTTATGCTTAGGAGTGCCAGCTAGAATAAAACAATATTTTGATTTTTACTCATAATTGTCTTGTAAATAAATTTACACTAAAACACAATCTATTATAAAATCGAATCAACTACAATAAATGTATTTATGTATATTTCAATCAATTATTATAACATATCTAATATTTACATTAAATTAAATAATATTAGTTTTCGTAACTGAAATTTTCTTTGAAATTAATTTATCAGGTATGCAAAAAAATGTTTGTTATATTATATTTTTGTAACTATTTTTAATTTTTTTTTTTCTGTTTGGGCTACTTGTTTATAATTTTATATAATGATTATAATATACTATTTGGGCCCTGTTGTGCTAAAAAAATAGAATAAAACAATATCATCAATGTCTTATTCATATATTTAATTGATTGATTTTAAAATAATCTTAATTAAGGCTGTATTCCGAATCAAATTTTTAGGATAGCATTTGAAAAATCGAAATCGTAGAATTATTACTTATACGATGTAATAGATGCTTAAATTTTTAAATTTAATTAGTAACATTTAATTCGATAAAATACAAATGCGGTAAGGAGGGAATCTCAATACGTTACCACGTTCCACTTCACTATTTATTCAGTTTCTAAACATAACATTTACATACCTATAGTAAAACCTAAAAATAATTAAAATTTTTGATTATAATTCGCTTATAAGTAAATTTATTTAACAAAGTAAAGTAAAATTAAACAAGTTCATTTTAAATAATTTCTTCAATAAAACAGTTATGCCTGGAGTTTCAGTGAAATGTACAAACAAATTGTCGTCAGTATTATATTAAACAAAGAAATGACAGAATACATTTACATTTATTACTAATTACATACAAAATATAAGCAGATAATTAATTTCAAGTGGAAATGACGATGTCATCATCTGACCATACCAACTTAATTGATTAAATTAATTCTTAAGTATATTTACCGTGAGACTTTATAAAAACTAATGAGCTTATAATTATTAATTGACTGTCAAAATAATTCATATTCACTTTTAAATGTAAATTTTAAATAATCACGATTATTCTTTACTGTTAATATATTTTCTTTAAATTTTAAATAATTGTTACTAGCGGTTCGTTTATGAATTCACATAATGTAGTATAATTAAATTTTAGGTATTAGGCAACAGTTGTAAGTAACATCTGGTGAAATACAGTCGTTTAAACTTTAATACAATTTTAATACCAAGAATAAATATCTAGCATATTTAGGTCAACAAAATTTCTTATGGAAAATATACATTCAGGATAAGATATAGCCAGTAAATAATTTGGTCTATTAATTATGTTTATTTTATATTATAATTTATATGTGACCACGTTTTCATAAAAATGCAAAAAAGGTCTATAAGATATTTATTATAAATTTTATTATACATCTCCACGTATTTCTTAAACATAATATTTTGATGTTTACATGTTTAAAAGTGATGAAAATCATCTGAATATAATAAATAATATGGCGCAAAAAAATTTTGAAAATAATTAAAAAAATGTTGCACACATTCCTAAAACTTTTTTTCTCATTTATTATTTTTTCCTTTTCTTCATTTATTAGATAAAAAGCAAAGTAAAATAAAGTATAGAGTATAGACAAAAAACCGGACATACTTCGCACCACTCTTCGGGTCAGATTCTCTTGGCGGATGTGTTGAAAATGAAGATTATTATTGTTCTTTATTTCTTTATATTATTAACTTCCTTCGTTCAAAATTGTTTAATTGAAGAAATGATTTATAATTTTTTTTTAATTCTACACGCCCACCAAGAGTATCTGACCCGAGGAGTGAAGAACATCCGTGGTGCAAAGTATTTCCTGCTATCTTTTTTTTATATAATTTTACTTACTTTTTATAAAAACAGAACAATCTGTCAGAAAAATATCTTTTAATGTCAAAAACTTAAGATGTGACGTGTCTTTTTTTAATTTTTTTCGCTATTACAATTAATAGGGTTTAAAATATATTTATTTTTAATAACATTGAAACAAATTTAAATTGATTTTAAATAAACTAAAATTTAGATTTTAGAAAATAAAATGTTAAATTTAAAACAACTTTGCAAAAATTTCCCATATACAACTCTTTAAAAATGGATGGTATCACGTCCTCTTAACCTCTTACTGCGACTACAGTTTGTAAATATTATAGCTTTGCGGAGAGTTCTGTTTTTATGATGGATAACGTATTTTAAAATAAATTCTAAGTGTCGTCTCGTGTGCCATAATATAAGTTTGTAAATAAATAATTGTTTTTGTGGCGATCGTAAATATTTTTAATCTGAAAAATAAAGCTCCAAAACTTGAAGAGTGGGTATAGTAAATAATAAAAAAAATTTCTGGTGTTTAGCATTAGAAAAATATAATATCGTCCTCTAAGCGATTACCACCAATGGGCTTCGGCGAAACACCCGAATCACCCGTTGAGGAAAACAGTGATAAATTAATAATTTGATACGAAATTTATGCTAATCGATTTTTCTGAAACCTACACATTAAAGAGTGACTGCTGTCATCTGTTTCCCTGTTGAATATCATATTTTATTGTTTTTGATATTTCTCTATAAATCTAATCGATATTAATGTCAATCATCCCGGGCATCACACACACACACACACACCGTTATTTATAATTAAAACTCATTTACACCACTAACGTTGTGTTATTTAAATATTTGACCAAATTAAATCCGACTTGTCATTTTATACGATCTTTTGAATTTTCGTGAATACAATCGTCCAAAAACGAGGTTACCTAGTTGCCAAAGAAATTAATTAAAAAATGATCAACTGCGCCATAAAATTATCCGTGATTATCGTTTTCGTACTGCAGGTCAATACTGGTCTTCCACGAACGGAGGCTATTCATTCGAGAAACAGTAAGATTGAATATAATTAATTATATTTTAAAAATTACCTATCATTTATATTATTTAGTTACCTATTGTTGAAATGTTGAAAACATATTTTTAGACACTAGTATATTAAATAAAATGTTAAATTACTAAATCGGCTCGAGAAATTAATAATCATTATGCTTTTTAATAACGGTTAGTAATTAGTTACTTAAAATTAAAAAAGAAAATATTTCATTTTCAAAAATAAGTGAAAACAATCAGATTCAATTATTGATTGATTTATTTACAAAGGACCATTATTATCTACTAGATATACTATCTAAATTAAAATTTAAAAAATGTAGGTATTTATTTCTGTGGTTCATATTACTTTGATTATATTTAATTTGAAGTATAACACAATTTTACTTTGAGTATATCATAATAATATTTCTTCAATGTTTAGATAGTTGAGATATAATTGTGCTTAATAATAAAAATTTGCAAGTTCTGAAAGTTTTACTTACTTAACTTTACTTCAATTCACTTTACTTTACTTATCTTTGCTTTACTTTACGTTACTTTACTTTACTTTATTCTGCTTTACTTTACTTCATTTTTTACCTTTAAGGCTAGCATCAAATTTCTGCAGTGCTTGAAAACTATATTCGTATACAAAACAATTTTATCAAATTATTACTTGTACATATTGTTGTCAATAAATGTAAACTGTGAAAGGAATAATATCATAAACATGTTCATTCATGTTTTTTTTTTTAATTTCGAAATGATATCAAAATAAAATTAAAGACATTCAAATAATTATTATTAATAACTTAAAACATGCATAATTCGTATAATTTAACTACCCATCATTTCGAATTTTTTTTCAAAAATAATTATTTTAATAATTTTAGATGTGTTAAATGGAATGAAAATCATAGGACCATCAATTATCCTTCCGGGTGATAATATAACAATACAATGCTTTGCTTCTGTATATAATTACATCGATGAAATTAAATGGAATTTTCCGAAGGATGGCCATACTCAAGAAAGTGAGTAAATTTAATGTAAAGATTACGTTTAAAATTTTCTAATAGCCAGGCACGTATACAAGGGGGGGTTTTAGGGGTTCAAACCCTCCCCGAAATTTCTTAATTGCAGCGTTGTTCAGTCATTTTATATATGTACATTGTACGTATAATACTACTATTTTATTATGAACACCCCCCGAAAATTTATTTTGTGTACGTGCCTGCTAATAGCTATTTTTAAATCTCACCTATTGTTACTCACTATTATAAATTAATTATATTGCATGCTTTAAAGAAACTATACTATCAATTTTGAACTTAACCGGATAAATGAAGACATTGGAGCTCCGGGCTCCGATATGTAAGCAATTGCAAATTTTTTTTTTTTTGTTGGATAAATATGCTAAATAAACATAAAATTTGTATCACATCACTTTGTATGTTATAACAAATTTTTTTTAGTGCATATTTTTATACTCATATTAATTTTTAAGCTCATATTTATGGTCTTTGCTTTATATTTCGTTATTTAATTAAAAAATATGATTTTTAACAGAAATATTTTCAAGAAATTATAAAAAAATATGCTTATTATTTTTAATTTAACTAAATGTAGTTGACTTTCGAATGTTAGTTGCAATCGACCTCAGAAATACAGGAAAGAAAGACTAAGAAATCTTCCGAAAATCACGGCTAGTCTCAGGTTGAACATGAAAGACGTTCGTAAAATTCTGTAAAAGCCTACATTTTTTAAAAATCGTGTAAACTTATTTTTTTTTAAATAAAATTCAATAAACTTTTTTGACATCATATCAATATCTTCTTATATGTCTGTTTAAAATTTTTTATTAAAATATGCGTAATATACGAATGATTTTTTTTTTTTTTTTTTGATAATGCATAACTGTTTATTTGAAATTTTTTGGTACATAATCACATATTTTTAAGATGACGTTTCATAACTTTTTAGTACATTTAAATTCGAGCCCTAATTATTCGCTTTTTGAACTTACGATTTATAACAAACAATTTAATATTATGAATTGAAATTGTTCTATAGATTTAAAGATAATCAATAGTAAAACGTCGTTTTCATATCGATCGCAGTTAATTATTACAAACGTTTCGAACAATTTTAATGGATACGTTAACTGCACTGCTAATCGAATGACGCAAACAAACGACGGACTTCCAGACATAGAAACAAAATCGTTTGAACTCCATATTGAAGGTAAATGCTCTTTTTATAAATTTTTTAGCCAAAAAAAAGGAAAACATATCGTGGAGTATTATATGCAACTATCGTATAGTATACGATATCGGAATTATTTTAGGTTCCATTAGAATATCGTGAACCATTAAATATTGTTAAACAACATTACAGATCCACGAGTGCCGATTATTAATAACTCATCCAATACAAATCATTCGATAGTAGTTGATTACGGTGAACAAGTACACTTGCAGTGTTCTGTTATCGGCATACCACATCCAACAATAACGTGGTATAAGGTAAGTATATTTTTGTTTATTATATTTCTGGAATATGACGTGTTGTACGATTATTTGATATTTTAGAAAGACCAGCCTTGGCCGTTCGAAAAAAACTATCCTAGAGCATTGATGCAAAATGGAAATCAAACTCTTTTGATTAGTTTCACTGAAACAGAAATCGAAACGACTTATACATGCGTGGCATCGAACAAAATTGGCAGTGTGGTATTATCCTATACTTTGAAACTCAATAGTAAGTGTAATCCATTGAAAAAATACTAAGGACAATTATGACATCCGTGAATCAGACAAGATCAGATCATTATTCGTTATCATCTGATAAGATTTATCTTGAAATAAAAATATTTACATAATATATGTCCAAAACATATACGTGATAATAAGCTGACATTTAATTGAATCAAATGAAGGTTCTTCTAGAATATTTTATCAGGTATGACCGGTTTCCGCCAAATTCATACTTTTCCCTTTTTTGCCAAAATATAAATAGGACGATTCTTTTTTCCACCAAAAATATACCTTTCCTTTTTCTGCTAAATGATATTTTTATACAGATAATTTACCAAATAATAATAATTACCATTATTTGATATTTATATGTCAAACAGTTCTTATATGGTTATTTTTGTTATAGTTAGGTTAGATTAAGTCAGTCTGTTAATAGTTAGTAGAATTTGTAATTTGATTTTTATTCCGTTGTTTCGTATCATACAACCATTGTTGTAAAAGTAGTACATCATTTTATTATATTCATTTTTACACAACTATTAAAGGTGTATGCATTGAAAGTTTGCAATTATATGAAATATGGGCTGCCTTTTATGTTAAAAATGATGTCATATTAAACGATAGAAGTGTGCTTGGGATATGGTTACATTCTGTAAAGTTGCAGCGAACAACTATCGCGAATATGCATCAGAAACTAGTATGGTTTCAGTAGGTGATAACTCTCCTCATTCCTTCTTACATTGCTCTTTACATCGGTAAATAACAACACCAGTCATATAGAGAAGCCACTTCAGTCAATTCTTCTGCACACCCAAGTGAACTCGTATCCTGTAATGGAAATGTGTTTTCTTACAACAGTACTGGGTTGAAAATCTCGCGTCTGCTAGAAATTCCACTCCTAACAGTGCCAACTTTCCATTGTTATTTATCAATGTCTATTGTTTTGGGATTGTTTTAATCAGCGCCCAAATTTATCTAAAATAGATAAATTTCATTTTTAAATAGATGTCTAAAAAGTTCTGCGTTAAAAGTTGTCTGCAGAATACCGGTGTCCGGTGAAAATTATAAATTGGTGTGAAACACATTGAATTCACGTTTTGATCGGCTGAGATTAGTGTTTTTTTCATTTATTGAAAAATTATTATTGAGCACTCCTAAAGCACACACCGAGTTCGTAGAAGACATTAATAAATTTTCGATTACAGGGTGTTGCAGTGCTAGAGTCGATGCACATACCCTAGGTGATATTGCTTTACTTTCTTTAGCTGCACGTTGCCTGTCGGCGAAGGAGGTAAAATTATTCAAAGCGCAATTGGCTAACGGTTTTCCAATGGTTAAAAAATTATTAGATTTTGCCAAGATCCACACAAGCACGTAGCTGTTTACAACAGATGTTATATTTGTGATTATTTTTTTAGACACCAATAACGATTACCTAAAATCGACTAATAATGAAGACCAATCAGTAGATGTCGTTTTATTTTGTATCGTTATAGCAATACTTTCAGTAATTGTTATCATTTCTTGCGTCGTGGGCTTAAAAAAAGTAAAAGTATTAATTTAAAACAAAGATAATTTAATATCTATTCTATTTACAACTAACAAAATTTCATATTTTTTAGACTATGACAAAATATACGATGGCTGTTATAGAAATGAACAAATTAGAAGAAGGCACTGTTTTACAAAAAAATTCAAGTATGACGTCAAATATAGGTATTCTATGTCGATGGAATTTTCCCGTTGATAAGCTTGAAATCGGTAGTTATCTAATTTGATTAAAAGTTCTGTAATTGATAACAAACTTGACTTAATTATATCTAAGGTTAGGACTTCGATGTACTTTACATTTTTTCCAAAGTTTGCTGTACACTATTTGTATTCTCATAAATCCATTACAAATGTACATTTGAATGAAAATAAGAAAATTCATTTTACATTTTTTGAAAATTTTTGGAGTTTCTGAACACAAAATATGAATTTTAAATAATTATATCTTTAGATTTTTACTTAAATATAACAAATTATACAGTAGGTACCCGTAATAACGTACTTAAGGTGTAAATCATAAACGTATTATAATATTGGAAAATAGTTAATCTAATAAATAAATTTAAAGCTATACAACAATAATCTGCTATAATAAATAATCAAAATTTTTCATTTAAATGTATTTTAATTTTTTCATAATATTATAATTTAAATAATTTTGTATGAATTATTAATTAATTATTTTAATAATAAATTATTATACATTTTTATAATATTTTAAGGTCATTTTTTATTTTTTGGGCATTTTATTATGTCATTTTTTAGTTGTTTTGTGGTAATTTTTAGGTTACTTTAAGATCATTTTTTTAGTTTTTTTAGGTAATTAAAATCCTGTCCCTAATAATCATTGACTGTAGGTAAACGACTAGGATGCGGTGCATTTGGAGTGGTATATAAAGCTAAAGCAGTGGGTATAATTCATAAAAACATTACTAATACCGTTGCTGTAAAAATGGTAAATCCAAATACCGATTCGTACTGTATAAGAAATTTAGAATCGGAACTAAATATATTGATCAACATTGGCAGACATTTAAATATTGTCAACTTACTTGGACTGTGTACGACGGAAGACGTGGGCAAAAGTAAACATATTTTTAATAATGTTTTAATATATTATACTTATCCAAATAATATAATTTTAATATTTTTCAGAGTTAATGATAATCGTAGAATATTGTCGTTATGGGAGCATCGATAAATATATGAGAAAACACAGAGAACGTTTTGTAAACCAATTTAATTCAGATGAGTTTATCAATTGTGATTATGAAACAAGTTCTAAGTAATTTAACTTTATCATTATTAACCAATGTTTTTCAAAAGATAACTAAAAATTATCTAGATAAAATAATAGATAATAATTAAATATTTATTTAGATAATAGGTAAAAAATAACCTCATTCATCTAAATAAAAAACTGAAAACTTTAAAAAGTTTACTTAACTTAAAACATGCATTTTTAAAATTGCAATTTTATTATAGATAAAATAATATAAAGTAGTTGATTATGGTTTATTTGCTTTAAAATGCTATTAATTTATTTTTATAATTTAGAGAACTTTTTTCTTAAAATTCTTTCAGAATTTTTCTCTAGATGGCCTAGATCATTTGTTGAAATTCCGGATGTCAAACTTTTTACTCTGAAAATTGTAGAAAAGCAGCTTTGAAAAAAAATATTTAGATAATTTTATTTCAGAAAATGAACCATTTTGTTAAATATATAAGCAGTGTTGTGCACAGATAACTTAAAATTGATTTAGATAAAGATAAAAGATTATATGGTATTTATTTAGATAAAAAAAAAAAAGATGAAAACCATTTAAATTTATTTTTGTGAACTATAAAATGAACAATATAATAAAACTTTAATAGTATTTTATGTCATTTTATAAAAAAATGTTATTTGAGTTTTAGTTTCATTAACATAAAAATACCAAATTGAAAATAGTAGACACAATTAAGAAAGGGGCTTTGGAATGCTAAGCCTCCCCCCCCCAAAAAAAAGCTACTCAAAACTGCCAAAATTTTTTGAAAATTGCTCAAACATATTATTAACTTCCCAAAGTTCAAAATGTGTGTATTTATATTCCGCAATGTTGTCTTCATCGACGTTACTCAATCATTATTATCTATTATTCTTCCAATACATCACAAATTTGTCATTCATGAAATCGGAAATGTGTTACATATTATAATTTGCATGAGAATCGAACAACAAATAAAAGAGCACTCAGGTCGCCACTTGACGCTGGGAAAATATGATTACACTTCTGTAAATATTACTGCTTGTTATCGTGAATAATTCACAATAGATGGCTATAATAAATAATCATAAAATATAGAATAAAGAATTAAACCGGAAGTCTGGGGAAGGAATGTTTACGTGTTACTTGTAGATATTATACACAAAGTCGGGTTTAGTATGGCGTGTCTGATACATTGAGTTGGATAATAACAACTGAATTTAGAATCAAAATAACCTTTAAAGCAACAATGAGTATTGGGTTTTATTAATTTGTAAATTATTAATTTTTATTGCATTACAAAAAAATTGAGAAAAAAAAATAGTTTTTAAAATTGATTAAACACAATTATTTCTTTAATTATCCAGATTGGATAAAATCCACATAATTCTCAATACTGTATAAAAGATGAAAAGAAACATTATTTTTATTTTGATTGATAAAAAGATAAATATTCTATCTATAGATATACGCAACACTGTTATTAAAACTATGAAATATGTTTTTATTTAGAACTATTAAACTTTTGCCGTCAAATAGGAACCCAATTTATGAAACTTTCATAATGATACCACTTAATCGCAAACAGCTGATCATAATAATTATCTAGTAGCTTATGCTTCCATTAACCCTAAAGTGCATTCTATTATCAATGGAAACCAGAGCTTTAAAAATTTTTTAATAACGTTCTGATTTTAACGCTAAACGATTCAAGAAATTATTGAAATCAATTACGCAAAACTTAGCAGTAAACAATAAACAATTAAATCGGAAAATTAATTCAAAAATCCTAAAAATCGGGAAAGTAGAAAATTTGAAATCCGTAATTTTCCGGAATGTAATCATTCGGACCGTGAAAATCCGGAATCGTCGTTTTTTCTAAAATGCCTCACGTCGCATAGAAAGCCGATTATCAATTCGAAATGTCCTCACGTTACACAACAAGCCGAGGGTTATTTTCAATTTGCGGAGCAAAACGGAGGCGGCGATGAGCGTAACGTTCAATTTTAATAACGATTAAATTGTTCATAACAATAAACGTTAAATTTTTATAACGTTTATATATTCTTTATAACATTCAACACTATTTTTTTCATAAGTTTAAGTATCACAAAACGGAAAAAAATATATACATATATATTTGGGTTTCAGCTTTAATGAAAACTACGACGATCAAAGTAAAAATCCGTTGTGCACTTTAAATTTAAATTCTACTGTATTATTACAGTGGTCATATCAAGCAGCTAGAGGGATGGATTTCTTAGCGAGTAAAAAAGTATGAGTTTGATAATGGAAAAATTAGTTTAATTTTTTTAATGATTGTGATGTTTTAATTTAAGATTCTTCACGGTGATTTGGCCGCGAGGAATATTCTTTTGGCTGACAATAATATCGTGAAAATCTGTGACTTCGGTCTGTCGAAATCGTTGAGTAACAGTGGATTTTATAAAAAGAAACCCAAGAAGGTTTGATGTTTACGTTTTGGTCGATATTTGCAGCATTTTTAAGTCATAATTTTAACTCTAGGATCTGTTGCCGTTGAAATGGATGGCGATCGAATCGATCAAAGATCTAGTTTTCTCCAGTCGGTCAGATGTTTGGTCATTCGGAATCGTTATGTGGGAAATATTCTCACTAGCTGCTGCCCCTTATCCAAGTACAGATTTCTAATGTTGAATAATCATTTAAAAACGGTTTTTAGTTTAATTTTATGTTTTACCTACCTTTTCTATTAGATTTACAATTACATGACTTATACGATAAATTGTTACATGGTTATCGAATGGAAAAACCTAAATATGCAAATTCTATGATGTAAACATACGTTTTGAACAGTTTAAATTTTAAATCAGTTTAAGTAATTTAATTTTTTTACCATGACATTTAGATACGATATGATGATGGACTGTTGGGAGGCAGACCCTATAAAAAGACCATCGTTCGCTAATTTAACAGAACGTTTGGGCGATTTACTCCAAACATGTACAAAATCAGTAAGTAATTTATGGTTGATTTAAAAGTTGAGAAATAAATTAATTCGATTTTTGTCCATAGGACTATGTCGATTTAAACAAGAATTTGTCGGAAACCGGTTCTGTAACAGAGCCGACATATTCAAATTGATTTATCACATCTGCAAACCATATATTAATAATTAAATTATGACAAATGGTTCACTGACATATAATGTTCTCGAAATAAAGGATAAATTTATTATGCAACTATAACACTTATCGTTGTGACCTGACTCGAATACCAGTAATCATTCAAGAGGTGGTGATGTTCTATTATCAATCAATAATAAATTACATTTCCACTTGTTACCTGTACCTGTCAGTCCAGTTGAACATATTATTATATTCGTTATTGTTAAGATTAACCATAGTTACATTATAATAGGTAATATTTATTTCCCACCTTATACTGATTTATTGGATTTTCTCCTGATATTTTAAATTTAAAAATTTTTGAGCAAGAATTCTCATCAAAATTATCTTTTTTAAACTTTTTTCAATTTAATAATGTTTTGAATAGTACTACTACTACTGATTCAATGTTACATTTAGTTCTTTCTGACTTAAATAATTTAATTGTAAATAAATCTGTTAATCCTCTTGGACCGTGTGATAATTATCAACCGGGCCTACTCATTTCTGTTCTCTTAGCTTTAAATGAACCAATGGAATATAATTTGTGCATGTATAATTTTTTTCACGACAGTCTAAATACCCTTCGTAGTATAGTAAAAATTTAAAAGAAACAATATTTTTAAAAAAAAATTATTTATAAATTGTATAAGAGTTCTGGTTTGGTGTGTGATTATAATACTTTTTCAAATCTTCGTTCGAGATGTAAATTTTTGTCGAAAAAAGATTATCAAAATAACATAAGTAATATTCAAAAAAATTTAAAACCAGACTCGATCAATTCATAACCAATAAACACAAAAATAATTTTCTACCAAATAGTATGTATTTCAACACTGATCAATTTAATACATCTAATGATATTGTTAATGCTTTTACTAATTACTTCTCTAGTCTTGATGAAAATTACGATTATTTCAATGTAAACTATAAACCAAATAATCCACCCAAAGTTCTCTCTTCTTCACTTCACTCTTGCTCGATTGATTTAATGGAGGTAATTGAATCACTTAGCTCCTTAAGTTCAAATTTCAGTCCAGGTCCAGATTTAATACCAAAAATTTTCCTACGTAACTGCAAATTTGTTATTTGCTCGCCTATAAAGAAGCTGTGCTTCAATAAAAAATAACATCACTGTAAAAACAGTAGCTTCTTCGCTCCATTTGAATTTAGTATGATAAAAAGAAAAATGTTTCATGATGTTGATAGTATTTCCAAAAGAATCGATAACTACGGACACTGTCGAGTTTGTGGTTGTCGTACTTCACCAGTTCAGCTGTACGAATAACTTTTATACCATATTTACGATTTTATAAAATGTCACTTAAAAATTAAAATTATACGTGACAAAATTATAACAATATATGCACCTGCGGTTATGCAAGAGTGACAGTGATGAAAAAAAAAGTAAAACAAAATTTATAAATTCTATGATAAATGTATTTTTTTTTCTTTTTTTGAAAGTGGCAAACAATTGACTAAATAAAGTAATATAACATAAATAATGGACAGACATTATAAACGGACATTGTTTTAAAATAATTTGATGTGCAATTTTCTATAAATTTATAAAGTTAAATGATGATTGATGGATGGTCATTACTCATTAAGTATTACCGACTTTGTTTTTCGACGGAATGAATAATCAAAGGCGCGCACGTGTGTGTGTGTGTGTTGTTTATGTTTAAAGTATATAACATACTAATTCATTTAGTTCTATTATTTGAGCACATAAATAGCTTAATATTTTTTTAGATAAGAATGTATTTGATATGTTAATTGATTTTGGAGTATAGTATGCGATGGTACCTAATGAGTAATGAGTATGTGTGAAGATTTTGTGTTCAAATTGAATCAAAAAGTTTGACGTATGTAAAATATGATTTCACTTCGTATTAATTAAAAAAATCGTATTCGCTTGCATTTTGAAATGTACCAAATAACTTCAAATAGTCCATTTACAATTTCCATTACATAAATTATTAGATTAATCATAACTACTATTGTCTAAAAATTAAATTATTTTATATCATTATTTCTCTTTGAAAATACTGTGTGATCTCTCGATATAAATTATCTTCTCGGGTTTAGAATTTGATATTTTGGATTGTCATCTTACACCACATATGTGTACCGAAAAAATTAACCATATCTGAAAAGAAATTAGGTTCATAATTAATTATTACAATATGACAATGTTCAAGTTACGTTTTGTATTTCTATTTTATTTTCTAATATATAGCATTAAAATATCTAAACTCTGGAGTAGAAAAGTAAGAGATTTCAATCGTTTTCGCCTACCAAATGTCAAAAAATGAAAATATAATAAATAAATATTTTACTCATGAGCAAAGCCGGGTTATTCAGCCAGTATATTACATAATATTATGTACAGGCTGTATAATCCAGACTTGTCTGATAGTAAAATAAATATTTTAGTATTTTTACTTTTAAATATCTTAAAGACATGTAAGTTTTAATGAATATATTGGGGAAGACTCGCATTTTCAATGAGAATAATTTCAATGACACGAATAAAGATATTATAACAATTATGAACTGTTAAATTTCATGCTGAAATGATGATAAAATATTTATTATGAAATTATTATTCGTAATTCATAAATATATTATATTTATTTTTTCAAGTTTAGAATACTAACCTGGAGTACGTAAAAACACTGAGACGAGATACATGCAGTAGTCTTTTGCAAATCCTATAAAAAAAAAAAAATAAGGTTAATTTTAATTACTTTGACAATATAGTTATAAGTATAATATATTCAGGTATCCCAAAATTAAAATATTTATATGTTGTTATAATTGATAATAAAAAAATAAAAAAAAATTATAAGTTATAGATTTGTGAAAATTCGAAGTTTTTAACGCGTTATATTAAGAAAATTACTCATACAAAATAATTTGCATTATATTTTCGTTACATAGAAAACAATCATAACAAAATTATGCAAAGCTTTACAATAAAAGTAACGTTATTACAGTTACGCGTTACTTTTCGTTACATTACTACACAACACTAATATAGATATATACATTGGTTTTCTACTAGGGGATGCAGAGGAGAAATATGTCTCTCGATCTGCTTTTTATATTCTATATATGAGCACAAATTTTACAGGTTAAAATTGTTCATTTTTTAGGAAGTCGTATCATAAACAGTGTTGTGACCTGATAACTAAATATATATATATATATATATAGATAAAGATAAATTCAGTGTTGGCTTGATGACTTTTAAAAACTAATAAATTTACTTCAGTTATTATTATTACAATATATTATATACGATGAAATTACTTTACTAATTGTAATGAATTTATTTTATTTTAAACATTTTTAAAGAGTTTTAACAACTTTTGAAATTCGTGTCTAGCAGAGTTACCTAGACAACTATAATATTTCACAATAATTTATTCAAGTACAAAATTATATACACACATATTACATATATATGTGTGTGTGTATTAATATTAATATAATAATAATGTACCTATATAAAAAATGTATATTTCATTTTTCTTTCTTACAGTTTTATATAGTGAAAAGCCTATTGGATACATCGTGTAGCCAAAAAATAATAATAAATAAATAAAATAATATTAGGTACAATAAATTGGTGTATGGTGTTATCATCCAGTGGCGACAGTGGCGTATCGAGGATTCAGCCACTCGGGACGGAAATAAAATTTGCCACACTCCTTTAGGAAAAAATGATCTTTTTTTTTTTTACAATCTACTTTCTAAATTAGCACTAAGAGGAAGTGACATTTTTTGCCATCCCTCCTAAAAAGTGTTTCAAAAAGTGCCACCCGAGGTTGCTTTTAATGATATTATCACAGGATACAATTCGTTGAATTGAGGCACAATTTTGTTTGTTGCCAGAAAAACTTACCTTCATTTAATATGTCACATTTTTCGTCTAGAAAAATATCAATAAAATTATGTTTAATGGTTTATTCTCTTAATTATTCACAATTAATTTAAATTCGAAAGTGTAAAACTATGTTCCAGTCAACCACATCATTATTAAAATCCACATTTTTTTTCCATGAAAATTAACTTACATTATTATTAATTCACTAATCAGTTACTTATCATGGTATTGTACTTCCAGTATTATTATTTACTAGCAATTAAAACAACAAATAGAAATTTTAGGTTCTGAGTGGAGAGAAGAAACTAGTATTTTTACTATGATATTTATTTTTATTTTTTATCTTTTTATGTGTATACATTTTCGTATCTCAACACTTGTCTAGAAATTTCAAACAGCAAAAATTTGCCTTAAGATGGTATTTTAGAAGGGTAATTTTTCGAAATTCTCAATAGTTTTCTCAAATTTTGGAAAAACTACATAAAACTTGACAAACAAGAATCGTTAACTATCTTTTTTTAATCCAAACTTTATGAAATTTAAATACAAGTAAACAATAATATGAGAAAAGTTTTGGAGCAAAAAATTTTTGAAAATAAATCGGGAATAAAAGAAAAAAATCGGGAATATTTTGTTATCACTTTTTTTACCCATCAAACATTTTTTTTAGATATCATAACGAACTTTATAATTGTTGTAAGTAAAATTTACTGGAATAAACTGAAGCTCCACTCAGAAACGTCTTATTGAAGAAATGATTTATCATTATTTTTTTAGAAATCAATACGGCCATAAGAGTATCCCACTCAAGGAGTGAAGAAGACCTGAAGTGCGAATTATGTCCTTTTTAATCTTACTATCCAACTAACATTCTTACAAAATGACATATGGGAAAATAATTATGCAGGTAATAAAAATATAGAATTTTAAGTTAATTAGTTAAGTTAATTAGTTTTCATTATTGTTAATTTTTATACCTAAGTCGTCTTACATAACAAAATAATATTAAGTTATTAATTATATATTTTTTAAGCTATTTATTAATTATAAATTCAACCTAATTCGTTATATAATATAAATTATAAATAAATAATATATTGAGAAAAAAAACATAGGTACATTTTATGTGATTTTTTCTATGAAAACATCAAACTAATTTTACATACTATACTTGTATTGCAAAATGTGGAAATTTTTTCTACCCAAATAACGATCTGTTAGAAAAATTTTAATTATTAATTTGTATGCTGTGATGGCCATAACTTAATATAACATAAGTTATAATAATTGAAAATATACCCACTTGGGATGCATGCGTCATAACTTTTCAGACATAGTCATGGATTTCGTAATTTTTGTATTTCCGTTACATTTAATTCACTAATTTTTTCATACTTTTCGAACGTGGGTTTAAATTACACGCATCGAAAAATAATAATAATAATAATAATGAGGACATTTTTTATACATATTTTAACAGTTTTTTAGTGCACATTTAATCTTTTTTTATGCAATAAATTCGCAGATCTGAATAAATTACTTATAAATATTAGTTAAACATTGGCTCAATATAATTTTTGATAAATTATTAATCAATTGGATTCTTTTTTAGATAAGTAAAAAAAAAAAAGGATGAATGGCACATTATTATATGAGGTTTACATTTACGAAATTTCTAAAACATGCTTTAAAATATCTTATATTAATTTGATACATAGACAAAATAATTTTTTAGTTGATAACATTTATTTACTTAATAATTATTAAAAATATTAGTATATTTTTACCTGTGAACCCAGCATCTTTCAAAATACCTGTTGACACAATTACAACAATACAACGTTTGTTTTAACAGTTTTATAATTGATGAAAATTGTATTTTGTTAAAAAATTAAAACCAAATGAGTAAATTTACTTATTTTTATATAAAAGTTTGACATTTTCATCTACTAAATCTTTAACTACGCGCAAGTATGAAATATTATCTGGAGGCTGGGAAGGTACAGTAGTTATGTTCCCCAAGCCTAGAAAGGACCCGAAATTTTTAACTAATTATTTGTCTATCTACTTGCTGAATATGGTGAGAAAGTTTCTTAAAAAAATATTTCTTCATACACTAAAGATATCTATTATACCAAAAATACGCCCATAGTGATTCAGATTTAGGTATGAACACAGCACAACCATCCAATTAACAAAAATTGTCGACAAAAATAAAACAAAAATATAATGATAAATTGTACAAAGGGTTTTAACACATTTCTCTTAAAAAAACTTCCTTTTCAGGACGGCAGTTACTTATAACCACTTAGGTACTACTTTAAAATATATACGATTTCTTACTGTCACATTTAGAAATTTCACCTAAGATTAAAACGAAAAAAAGGATGGAATATCAAACAATAACTTGAATTATTATCAATTAATAATATTTTAAGTATAAATCAAACAAGTGCTAGTAGTCATTTAATCAAAACTACCTATTGAATGCTTCAAAATTAAATAAAATTTAATAATTTTTACTTACACCACTCAGATGTGCTGTCTAGGTTAGACTCTAAAAATAATGTATAATATTTGATTTTAGCTATAATTTGGTATAATTATCATTATTCCTAGCTTTTTTCAATTGATATCTATTACATTCTTAATTATAATAATATATATATATATATATATATATACTTAAACAAGATACACCAAAAAGATTTACCCCTTGTGATATCATCTGACATAAGGATGATAATCAAATTTGTTTTTTCTCAGAAACAAAAAATATAATTATTTCATATTTTAATTTTAATTATTTTTTTGGAGTAAAAATTAGTAGATGACTATTATATAGAGTATTACCAAAAAATATTGGCATTTAAATATTTTATTCCTATTATCCTCATAATTTTAGATTACGAATGAAATGATGAAATTAGTGCTTTTTCAATGATATTTATTTATTTTATTTTTTTCTGTTAACACTTTTTTGTACAGATCTACTAATTCAAAAGTTTCGATCAGTAACTTTTTGAAACCGGATTTGCTTCTAGTTAGTACTTTATGGAGGTCATTTTATTTGAATTTCTCAATTCTTCAATTTTTTCTTTTTTTGGAAAAAACTACCCAAAATTTGACAAAAATGACTCGGAAACTAACATTTTTTGATTAAAACTTTATGAAAATTTAAAAATAGACAGACAATAATACAAAAAACTCTTTGCCACAAGAAAACTTTGAAAATTTGAAAAAAAAAAACATTTAGGACTTTTTTTTAACATTTTTTTTTCTCGTTGTTTTTTCCTTGATTTATTAGAGAAAGTAAAGTAAAGTATAGACAGGAATGCCAGACATACTTCGCATCACGAATATTCTTCGCTCCTCAGGTCAGATTACTCTTCGTGGGTGTGTTGAAAATGACAGCTATTATATTTTTCTTTATATTATTAACTTCTTTCGTTCAGAATTATCTTATTGAAGAAATGATTTATCGTTTCTTTAAAATTCTACTAACCCTCCTAGGACCTAGAGTATATGACCCGAAGAGTGAATAATATCCGTGGTATGAAGTATATCCTGCTTTCTTGTCTATACTTTTTCATATTATTTTTTTTTAATATTGACAATAATTGTTTATTATGTTTATTTCAATGACATAGTCCTAATTAAGTATATTGAATAGTCAGTCGATTTTTTGGTTTATCGTTCTTCGTTGGCATTTCTACGGTTAAAAATAATAATAATAAAAGAAAGTAAAGTTAAATATAGATGAAAAAGCCGGACGTACTTCACACCACGGATATTCTTCGCTTCTCGGCCAGTATACTCTTGTTGGGTATGTAGAATTTTAAATAAACAATATTTATCTTTTCTTCAATAAGACGATTCTGAACGTATGAAGTTAATAATACAATGAAAAATAATAGTTGTCATTTTCAATGCACCAGCAAGAGTATTTGACCCGAAAAACGAAGAATATCCATAGTGCGACGTGTGTTCGGCTTTCTTGTCTATGCTTTACTTTATTTTACATTTTTTTTTTTTTTTTACTAAATAAATAAAGAAAAGAGAAAATATATAATGAAAAAAAAAATTGTTAGAAAAATGTTTAAATTTTTTTTTCACATTTTCTAAATTTTCTAACGCCGAAATGTTTCTCATATTATTGGATTAAAAAATTATGGTTTCAGAGTCTTTTTGTCAAATTTTGTGTTGTTAAAAAAAAAAAAATATGATTATTTGAGGAATTCAAAAAATAAATTCTCAGTATCAACTAGAGGCAAATCCGGTTTGAATAAGTTACTGATTGAGACTTTTGGACAAGTATTTCTACATGAAAAAGTGTTTAAAAAGTGTTTGCAGAAAAATTGAATAAATAAAAAGAAAATGAACATCATTGTAGAAACGTTAGCTTTTTCACTTCATTCAGAATCTATAAATACATAATAATTTAATAGAAAGACATATATATACCAATTTCAATCTGATGTAGAAGATATCTTGAGTATTTTATTGTATACGCTGAAATTAGTAAGTATCATTATTATAGTCAGTATCATAATTCATTATGTTTTAAAAAAATTAAACTTTTAAATTTTTGTTGTAAACAATAAAACTTATATGTATATCAGAAAATGTGATCTCAAAATGAATCAAAAAGATAAAAAAGTTACAAATTAAATTAATTGAAAAATGATAAATTTAAGTTATGTAAAAATAGAACATGTAAAAATAATACATAATAGATCGAGTATGATTCAGGAAAAAGTAATGATGAGTTTACACAATTCCGACGATAAGTGAAAATAAATTAGTTGAGGTAGAGGGATTTAAGTATTTAAGATTATTTTAACAAAATAATAATGTTTAACAATGGATTTATTTATTGCAGATATAAAGGATAAAGACATCAGAAGTACTATGTGAATAATGATTTCAAAGTAAAAGTGATAATTTTATGTTCATTCAGATGGTATTATAGATTAATTACAACTAAATAAAATGATAACTACATTTCAAATATAATGTTAATTTATAATATTCTTTAAAATTAGATATTCAAAAACAGTAGCATATTTAGTTTTTTGGAGCTCGTAGTCTAGAATATTACAGAGTGTTTTCTTGTTTCTGTCTCTAAATGTGTAGTGAATATCAGTTTTTGTTACATTTTCTCTTTTTTAATAAACTTTACGTGTGATAAAATCAATGTTCCATTCGTAAAACGAACTCAAACAAATGAATTGGAAATTGACCAATGTTCAGATAAGTATATTATAATGATTTTTCAATGTTTTCATTCACTATACTGTTTTTAAAAAAACAATATTTTGAAGGGAACACTTTACTGTTATTAAAATTAAATTTACCTCTGTAGTGTGCGATTTGTCTCTTTAAGTAATTAAATATGAGATATTGTACGAAGTATGAAGAACATAATTTAATAGTTCACAAGATGTAAAAACAAATATGGTCTCTACGGCTTAACATCAGAACTCATATTAAAACAGTCAAATAATAAGTCCAAGTAACAACCCAAAATAAAATGTCTATGCCATAAAATTCCTAAAGTAGAATTGAATAGATTATAAAGTTAACTAAAAACTGTCTCTTATAAGTTTTTTAGTGATCCAAAAATTCACTTAACTTGGCCAATAAGATGTTGCATACGCCATACGGAAAATCCAAGTCTATTTCGACAGATCTTTCTACGAAAATTAATGATGATAAAATCAGCTACCACTCCTAAACCACCCTAACTCCCAAAAATGTTGTCGGCCATTTTAATGACTCCCCTCCTACTGATGGCTATCAACGCCTCCAAGAGGGAGTTATCACCACACTTTGAATGAGACCGTTCTATGGTATGGTACTATGATCGATCAAGTAAAAAAGGTAAAATTTTCTGTGAATCACTATTTTTATGTCATCTTGAAGACGTACAAAATTATTTAATAACAATTACTCTAATCAGTGATTATTTATGGTAATTTTATTATTATACATAAAATAATTTCAAATTTTAATAAGAATCGTAATTAATAATTATTAAATTGTTAAACTTATATATTACATAAAATTATTTTCAATACGATTCTTATTTGTCATATTTAACTCTTAATTTTACAAAAAAAATAAAATAAAATTATTCTTAATACTAGTCTACTCAGCTTACTACTAAGAATGCCACTGTTTAAAAAACAATTAAACGAAGTAAAATATTTCATAAAATAACGTACTATCATCCTTTGTAATGTTTTCAAAACGTCCTAGCAAATTAAGATAATTTATTATTTTTCTTTATTTTGCAAAAATTAGTTTTATTTTAATACGAATAGGAATGCTATTATTTCTAATAAAAAAAATTTCTCGAGCAAATCTAGAACAGATAATATTTTCATTAGAATAATGAAAAATTAAATGTTCAAAAAAAATATTCTTAGAATACAATAGTCAATATTTAATTGCTTGTAATAAGTTAACGTACTTTTAAGTTCTTGCCTGATTCCTAGAAAAGCAAAAATCGATTACTTATATAGAATGTTTTAAATTTTTTAAACTGTTAAAGTCTATGGAATTTTTTTTCCAATTTTGTACTTTAATCATATTAAAAAATTATCATAATTGTCAATAATTGCCATATTAGATATCCAAAAATTATCGTATAGAATTAACGTACGGACATGCTTTTCAGTGAATCCTAGAGAATTGAAAATACAAAATATAATACAACAGTTTTTATTTATCTGTTTATATTTACTGTCATCATTTATAATGTTTTTTATACCCTGAGAAGAGCAAAAGGAGCTATTGTATTTACAATGATGTATACATACATACATATGTACATACTACATACATTTATTCATACATAAATACATATATACATACATACATATGTGTGTGTGTGTGTACATACATCGTAATACTTAATACTTATCAAAAGTTTCATACACTAAATTTACCGAAATATTCTATATGTTATTAAACATCTATATTTATAATATTGTCATGGTAATAATATCGCGGAAAAAACGTTGTGACAACTTTATCGCAAAAGCAAAAATGTTGCTATTACAAAATATATCGCAAATACATAAATATAACACACAAAAGAGTAGATATTCATATAATTTATTATCGTCATGAACAAAATAAAAAAACAATAATTAGTAAAATGTATACTATAAACTATTCAAATTCGTGAATCGTCATTTATAAATTCAAAAATAATGTTTTTTTTTTAATAAATGTATAATGTATATTTTATATTGTTTGGTATTGGAAATGATATGATATGTCTCGTAAGTAATCTTCAACTGATCAATTTTTATAAATATCACATATTTTTTGAAGTTTTATTATGGAATTTTATGTTTTTTTTTTTTCTTTAGAGGTTCAAAGCCTACAGCGTACTATTTAAAGCGGTTTAAACTTTCTTCTTTTTTTAACGCATTTACAAATTTCAATGTAGATGATGGAACGCACTTAGCATAAAATTAAACGAGTTATGCCAACCTTCGACTGAATTGTTTTTTCTTGGAATGTTATACTCTAACATCGAATATCAATTCCATATATTAATTAAAAATAAAGAGGTTCTTATACTTCTGAGACACGGTCCATCGATCTTCATAAAATTGAGATTTTAGTAGTTTCAAAGGCAAAAACTACATTATTTTTTAGAATATAGGCTTGTGCAGCTAATTTTTTTCAAAGTTACAGCAAAATCGGAATCATTTGAATATATGAATTGTAGTCCGTCAAATATTTTGACATAAATGAAAAAAACAGCCTTTTATATCGACTGAATGAAATACAGATACTGCGGTAATCATTGAACCTTCTTCGAAATTAAACATGATAGATTTAAAATGAAGTGGAGGATGTAAAAATTTCAATATAAAAATATACGGTTTTTATGTCCTTTTTATTTTATTTGGAAGTAAAATATAACATACAGTTGGTACTACATTTGAATAATTAACTCCATGTACTGTATGAAGTTGATCAGATAATAATATGAGATGAACATGAAAAAGTGCTATCTTTTTACCCAGTGGCGTAGCCAGGGGGGGTTTTGGGTGTTCAAACCCTCCCATTGCTTTTTTTCATACGTTTTTTTAACGTATTAACGTTATACTTCGTTAATGCTACTACCTACTGTAAAAATTATGACTTTTTTTTTTTAAATTATATATGAAAGTACATGATAAATTATTATCTTTGTTCTTTATCATGAGTATATTAGTTTTAAAAAAACATAGTCTTATGAGATCATGAACAAAACACTTCTAAAAACTCGTCCATAGACCAAAGCGCATAGATAAGAGATAATGCACTTATAATTATTATTTTTATTTATTATTCTGCAACTTACTGCAGCTATGATTATGTTAAGATATTATCAATACTTATGGTTGAGTTATGACCACTCTAACCATCTTTTTTGTTTGTATAATAAA
>JAIPRM010001211.1:0-40619 GCA_025469315.1 Stegophylla sp. TES_Ste_2020 | reverse complement strand
AAAGTCAATTATATTAATCATAGTGTGTAAAGGTGCATATTTTGGTTATTGAATTATACTTATTAAAAATAAATAATTACTTTTATTTTGTAATTTTTTAACCAAATTAAAACTTATTTTTAATGCGAACTAAAATTACAATAAATATTTCAAAACCCCCTCCCCTTTCCCGGAATTAGGAAATTTGAAAAATTGACAGCATAATTAAACTTAACAAGCAAAAAAAAAAAGTTAATATTTTTGGACCCCCCCCCCCCGAAATTTTTTTCTGGTTACGGCCTTGTTGGCGGGTGTGTTGAATTTCAAAGAAACGATGATTTATTTCTTCAATAAAACAATTTTGAATGATGCATAGTCCAGTAATAGTTTTCTAATTATTCTATTTTGAAAATTCAATATTTTCGTGTATTATACCTACTATTTCTACGGTTTTCAACGCTGCTCTAGTGGTCTATACGTCAAGTTCAAATGCGATAATATCGGGTTCAAACCTTACACGGTGAATCACATATTTTGTACTTTTTACAACCGTGACTGACCAAAAGAGACACGATAAATATTATACTAAATTAATGTTGATTTACGATAATTAGAGCCGCTCTATTATTTAATTATGATAGTTCAATGCTTGAAAACTGATGTTTTGTTATTGTATATTAGTTCCGCTCAGAATCACTTTATTGAAAAAAATGATTTATCGTTTCTTTAAAATTCAACCCACCCTCTAAGAGTATACCACCCAAGGTATGAAGAACACCTCAAAGTACACAGTACTCACCTTTTTTTCTTTTTCTTTTTTCCCCCTTCCTGGAAATACTTTTTCGTATAAAAATACTTGTCCAAAAAATTCGATCAGTAACTCTATAGATCCGAAATCATACTCAGATAGTACTTTAAAGAGCGCTTATTTTTCAAATTTTTCAGTATTTTTCTCAAAAATGTAGAAAATCTATCAAAAAACTGATAAAAAACGGTAAACTATGCTATTATCGGAATTTTTATAAAATTGAAAACTGTTTTTTAACATAACGTTAAAAACAAAGTAGCTAGAAACTTGAAACTTTCACCGACTATTAAAAATTGTCATGAAAATACTTCATAAAAATTTCAAAAATATTTGGTTAATTTTGAGTTAAGTATAGCATTTTGAAAATATTGAAAATTTTCCGTTTTAGCGAAGAATACCTATGATACAAAGTATGTTCGGCTCTTTTGATTTTGACACTTAAATTGAATACATTTTTCAATTGGCCATTCTAATTCATACGAATTTCATACTAGAAACTATGCAAAATAAACTATAATATTCATACAAATTGCATATGAAGGTGTACTAGAAATTTACATGATATCATGTTAAAATAAATCTTCAGAAAAATTCAAATAAACTGTCTAACATATCAATAGATTTGAAATATATTCTACAATTTTACTCGAAATTAACCACAAAATTATAGGTATCTTCTTCAATTCCATCTATTTTATTTTAATAACTTTATTGTAAACAAATTTAAAATTCGTTATAAAACGTTTATTTTTCTCAATAAATACATAATATAAGATATTAAAAGTAATTTAATTTCAAAATTGTTTTCATACATATAATTTCTAGTTTTGAGAAATAACATTTTAGACCTTAAAGAGAATAATATATTATAATATAAAATAAAATACACACATACAGTACTTAAAAGCCATAATTATTTATACATAATGATATATTTTCTTATCAGCTTTGAAAAGTCTATCATTCATTTTACAATAATAAATGAAAGTGAAAATATTAGTAATTTTTTTTTTTTACTTCCATTTATAAAATAAACTTTTTGTATTTTAATTTTTAAACTAACCTACAATGTGATATTGAATCGTTTATGTTTAAAGTAAATCAACTTTTAATATAGTTTAAAAAGTACAATATTAATATTAAACAAACGTATTTCGAATTTTTTTAATTAATATTAACTAAAAAATATAAATAACTCAAGAAAAAGTATAGGTAATCATTTTCACATCAAAAAACAATGAAAAAATTATAAAAAAAATTAAGTGATTAATTTATGACGATAGGATACTATTATGAATTATATAATGGAAGTAAACTAAACATCTAAAATATTTCCCTTTTTTTCCAAAGAAAAGGTCTAGTATGGTACCATATGTTAATGAACAGTAATTTTGAATTTCAAAATATATCCTTTTATAGAATCGAAAATCAAAAATTCCTCTCAGGTGTACTTATATGGATATTTTACAATACAATTTTAAATTAATCGGCCTATGAAAATCTATTATCACAAAAAATATTTGTTGCGTTTGAATTTTCTGTTCACGAAAGAAACCGCCGATCTTTGTTCTGTGTTTAACCGTCTGTTTCAACACATACTCTTGCACAGTATTTGGGAGTTCTAAAAAACAAAAAAAATGCATTTATTAATGCGTAAGTACTTATAGTGATTTGTGACAAACGTATATGACGTGAAACAAGCATCGTGCGTTTCGACAAAAAATATTTTTTAGTTTATTATTTCGATATTACATTCAAAGTAAACGTTTAAAATATAATCAATCGTCTTACACGACATTCGCATTTAGTGCATTTTTTCGAAACCCATTTGCGCCCTTCTCTCCGTCTCCTCTTAACCGTATCGTCGTAACAGCCACTGTTGTTTGCTTTAGTCAGATGCCGGATCTCACGTTTTAATCTTTTAATGTCCAATTTCAGTTCGTCGACAACCGTCTTTAGACCTTCCAGTTTCCCTTCCGTCATGTTCATCACTTTGGCCAACGTGTTTTTCGACCTCAATTCTTCTTTTTCTTTGGACGAGTTCTCCCCGGGGCAGTCTGAAAACAAAATATCGACACGAGTCGCGTTTTTTCATTAAGGTGGAATTTACATTTACGCTTTTTACCTCCGTTGCATTCAAACCAAAGTCTCAAATCAATACTCGGTATCGATTTGCACGGCACCAATTTGGGCGTTTGCAATTCCGGCAACTTGAACACGTCTTTGGACATCAGAGTGATGTTGTCTCCGTTATCGCACAGAATCCTGGCCAGAGACGCTTGTTTGATTTGGGTGAGTTTCGCAGGACTGAAAGTCGACGGATTTTCGTACCAGAATCTATTGCGTGAGATCAAAAGAAAATTAAACACACAAGACAACAGTGCACTCTGTTTACCGCCGATTAATCGCACCTGTCGCCATTTTGTAAATTTTTGAATTGTTCGACGAGCAAACACTGGAACAACGGACCGACTTTACTTCCAGGTACTTGGTCTTCGAGAATTCCGCCGACCCATACATCAATATTGCCTGTGTAAAAAAAGCAAAGAAAAAAATAATAATCAATAAACACTATTGTTTTACGAATTGACGTGCACGGTTCACGATTTCTCACCCGGATGACCGTACAGATCTCTGAGTTTGTTTCTCACGTCGTCGTCACTGATCTCGTTTTTGAGATCGTCGAAAGTCTCGGCCTTGGACATGTTACACCAGGTCCTCCATTCCGTGTAACCGGGAATACCGTGGTCTCTGCCCCGTTGAATGTTCATCGCCGCCAAATCCAGTGAAACGGCGTGGGCCGACGTGAACAAGTGGTCGACCAACTGGTCGTTTAGGTTCTGTTTGGGCGTTTTTTTCTTCGCGGGTACCGCGATAAATCCACGCATCAGCGGATCCGTGCCACCTTCGTCGGACAGACGCCACGGGGTGAAGAACGATTTCCCCAGAGAAAGATCGCCCTGATACGAACGATAATTATTTATGACCGCATTGCGTTTTTTCTTCGGATTTATACGTTGGAAACGTGTTACGTGAATTACTCACCTGAGGAACAGTGCTGAAGTTCTCGTCCAGTCGGGTCAACACCGGATTGATAATCGAATGTCCGAATCTGAGAGCGGCCGTCGCAAACACGTTGGATATCGAAGGGTTGACGGTCGGGTCGTATCCTTGATACTGGCCTAAACGTTCCATGCCTTTGGGTCCGAGTACGCGGGGTAACCAATGTTTGTAAGTGATGTGCTGTAATTCTGCACCGACGATTTTCCGCGCTTCGTGGAACAATACGTCTCCTTCCCAGTGGGGATTGACCTTACGCAATTCTCGGGCAATGCGATTGTGTTCTCTGATCCAAATCGTATGCATAGCCAACAAACCGATCTAATATACAAAGATCGTTATTTATTCTTGCATACACATAATTGTCATAAGGAATATTTACAATAAACTAATTATTTACAGTGAATGTACACATCACAAATTATTTAAATAGGTTTTAAAACATTCAATTGAAGAAGACAAAAACAAGCCAAAATTTAGGTTATTTGATAAATTAGGTTATTTGCCTTTTAATTCTTAGTATAATTAGCGCTGAAAATTTAACGTTACCTCACTAATATGTTCACTAGTTAACCTGAAGAAATCTCAAAAATCGTTATTCAACTTTTAACTTTAAAACCAAGTAAAGTTAAAATTTATATGAAACTGGCAATTTTTACGTAAAATAATATATTTTTTTCAATCAAAATGTAATAACTTTTGAAATTTAAAATTCGTTCAATATTTTCTTTTATACGAAAAGATTCCTCATGAAATCTATTTGGCTAATCAAAATAATAACAGATTTCTTTTCCTTTCTAATTTTTATAGCGTAACATATCCGATTTGTCAATTTTAGGATATAAAATTTTACATCAGTTCACTCATATATAATTCAACTTATATTTATGTTTTTGATAAAATCAGTAATGCCAATTTTTAATCATAAAATCTTTAAACTTCGAAACTCGGAAAAATTGATAATTTTCACGAATAATGAAATGTACGTATATTCTGTTATTAATTATTATTATAGACAAACTCAATATGAAACTGATAGTATTTTTTCGTATAATTAACTCAGAATTGTATTATTGAAGAAGTGATTTATTGTTTCTTTAAAATTCAAAACACTCAACAAGAGTATCCCACCTGAGGATCGAAGAATACCCAGTATAATGATAACAATCTCCTCACTGCTTGAATTAAAAAAATTCTGTGTTCAGTTCATACACTTCAGTGTTAATCAGAGTACCTGTTCATTTGCACGAATGTCACCGGCCAAATAACATCCCGTGTCACTTTCCGTGAGGTCCCTGCGACAATCCACTTCGTCAGCTCCGGCGATCGGCAACATTTCTTTACCGAAATTCGACAATATACCACCTCGCATCAAACCGAATCCAGTTTGAACTTCTCGCAGTATAAACGAACGATCGTTTGTGAATCCATAAATCTTAATTACAAATAAAACCGATTAAAAATTTCGCCTTCAGCACCACACAGAGGGACAAATGTTCAATTTAGTTGGCCAAAACTAATTAAATTTTGGAATCACAAAAACCTTTTATTTATTGAATACTTTAATCTTAATGATATTCATGATAACTATATGTTAGACAACATTTAAGGTAATTGTGTGGGAGATATTAATCGTTAAGTCGCGAATCGTCGACATGTCTTATTTATACTACCAGAGTTTTAGCTCAAATATACATTTATAAACTATGTTTAATAATAATTTATTGAATTATGGAAAAAAATAAAAATTTTATTCAAAATTAATACCGTCAATGTACAAAAAAAATAAAATTTCTTATATTTTATTCTTTAAATGGTGTACGAAAAAAAGAAGGCAATAGGGAGGGTTGTATTCATCACAGATATATTCCAAAATGAATATTTAATTTAGTTGTCGAAATTCGCCAATATTACAGTAAAAATATTTTAGGTTTTGAGCGGTGCGATTATTACGATGCGTAGAGACTATTATTATATTGGTAATAATGCAGTCATATGTTATACCACTTAATCAATGGACATATTTCATAAAATCAAAAAAATTAATTTTCATTCTAAATATTATATCAATGTTCATTAGCGCAGAACTCGATAAATGTATTTTGTATTTGTGTACCTGCGATCCGTCGATGAAAGCGGTCAATTGGTTAATTTGTTCTCTGGGTTGTAATTTATCGAAGAACACTGACGTCGTATCTGTACCACATATGGAACTACTCCGAATGAAGTCCATACACCGGCGACGTTTGATACGGTCATCATTTGGCGGTACCTCCATTGGAAAACACGGAAAAGAGTAGGCACACGTTTTTTTACAATCAAGGCCTGCAATGCGTAAAATTAGAATTTGTCTATACTATACAGGTATCATCCGTCTACCTAGCTGTAGCGTACACCCAGAGGCTAAGGGAAAAAATTTAAATGAAATGGTTCCCCAAACAGTTAATATTTGTGATTTTTTTTTTATGGTTTTCAACCGGTGTGCCAGAAATGAAAAAAACAATATTTCAATTTTAACATAATATTTTTTTGACAAGTTTATTTTTGGTTTTAATATTATTTGTATTTTATAACAAGTAACAGAATAAAATATAAATTTCATGTTGCGATGCATGTCCAGCTTTTTTTATTATAAAATATCTTTTTTTTGCCTAAATACTTAGTTTAAACTGCTTGATTATGAATGAAATTAATTAAAATTTGTAATTTTTTTATTGCAATGGTAATATGTAAAATAAATATGATAATTTATATAAACTTAAAATATTATATTTATATAAATGTATGATGATTTGTTATTATTTTAAATAACTCCATCAATTCGTTTTAGTATGTCACAATTTGTTTGGATTTAAGTTATGGTGTAGTCTTTGTAGCCATGAATTCTGTAAATTTTTTAACTTTTTCACAAATATTTAAAACTAATTTTTCAAAGTATGCGTTTGATGAGATACTTTACGTAAACGTGTCTAAATGCATGTTTTTATAATTTAAAAAAATTTAAACATATATAAAAAATAGTATGAGAAACATTTTGGCGCAAGAAAAATTGAAAATGTAAAAAAAAAAAATTTGGACGTTTTCCCAATAATTTTTTTTCTCATTTAATTTTTTTTTTATTTATTTATTAGTTAAAAAAAAGTAAAGTAAAGTAAAGTGCAGACAAGAAAACCAGACATACTTCGCATCGCGGATATTCTTCGCTCTTCGGGTCAGACACTCTTGGTGAGTGTGTTGAAAATGACGACTATTATTTTTTTTTTTATATTATTAACTTCTTTCATTCAGAATCGTCTTATTGAAGAAATGATTTATCGTTTCTTTAAAATTATACACACTTTGCAAGAGTATCTGACCCAAAAAGCAAAGAATATCCATGGTGCGAAGTATGACCGGCTTTTTATTTTTTCACTTACCTTCCCAACTTTCCTTAGTAGTCGCTGGTATTGCATGATCTAAGTCATGGTCCAAAAATTGTCCCCATTGCATAACCATATGTGTGATTTCTTCGTCGGAAGTAATCTCATGCGTCCGAATCATAGAAGTCGACACTAATCTAGCACCGGGTTTTTCGAAACCGTAATACTTCATGCCTTTGGTCCAACCTATGAAACAATATGTTCGTCAGCGTAAGTGTACGTAGAGTTAGCGATCCCGGGAATTCCTGGGAACAGCAACGAGAAGGAATAATCCCGTTCCCAGGAATTTTCGACAATCTATCCGGGAACAAAATTCCCGAAAATTGTAAAAATGTTAAAAAAGTAATTTTTTAGTTGTTTTTTACTAACAACACATTATTATCTTTACACAATTTAATAAAGACATAAAGTACATTAAGGCCGAGCGCATACTGAAGCAATTATTTGGCGTAGAAAGATCCAGTGTAAGCTTAAATAACGACCCCAACAAAAACTTAACACCAAAACAAGGGGCAAATACTAGACTTTCTCCGTAAAAAGTGAATCTATCAAAGTAGTAATATCTACACGTACATTGTGGCCAAGTCTCCATCTTTCTTTAGTCAATTTCTTTATTTCACTCCTACTTTCATGAGTAACACGGTTTTTTTATATATATATATATATATATTGCTACAACTTGGTTACTTTCTGAATCAGCAATAAAACATCTATATCATGCATGCTAACACATATGATTTTCTATAAAATTACTATTTAAATTTTGATAATTGATTTTGCAAGTGCAGTTTTTATTCGATATACGCGATTATAATTATTACTATTAAATTAAATTAATAAATACAGAGTGAAAGTTTTGATGAAGACCTAATCATAATGTTGTTATTGAAGAACACTAATAATAATAATAATGTCCAGATGCTTAAATTTAAGTATAGGGTGCGTTCAGAGTTACAAAAGAAATTACAACACTCTTGGAACCTTTTCTGTACTAAACGAGCTTTATATGTTCCCAGTAAAGTTTTAAATATTTTATGGAATGACACAAAAATCATTTAAAGTTTTGTCTAAGTCAGTAAGGCCTACGTTAAAAAAGATATCCACTTCAGGAAAGCTATAATTGTGAACAAACGATTATTGATGACATTAAGGTAAGTACCTATTTTAGTTTTTTATTAGTTTGCTCCTTTAAACGTTTATTCCTTCATAACATTGAAAAAATTCGATAGGGGATAACGTTCTACATCTACAATATGAGCACCAACGATTAAAAACGTTTATAATATGAAACAGTGTAATCGCAATGTCAAACAGGTTGTGAGAACAACAAAATAAAGTCAGCGCCTTTGGGAAATGTTCTGCAATACTCACAAATTACTTGAATATCTTTTAAAGAAATTCTCGTGTTCACCTGTAAATACACGCTAGGGATCACATTTATATAAATGATAAATTCAATGACGAGTAAACATTGTATTCAATCATTTTAGCTGTGCTTCCAGAAGGTTTAAATTTATTAGATTTAAAATTAAAAATATGCTACTAGATGAATCTAGATTTTGGTTGCTTAACGAGCACAAAATAAAATTTAAAAATTTAATTTTAATTTAAAAAAAGATATAAATTTAGCATACAAAGATGTATTAGAATGTATTGAAATGTTAACGAAACTTGAAAAATATTTTATTAAATCAAAAAGCAAAGCATATAAAATATTCAATAAAATTCATTAATATAGTGGCTTATCTTCTTAATTCAAAAACTTGGTTTTTGCCTACAGAAATACAGATTATAGAATGTAAGGTATTTGTAGAATGTAAAGTATCAAATAATGACTCAACTGTTATGGAGGAGTACATTTTAAATTTTCTATCTCATTCTGGAGATATTTGGGGAAATCAATTTTAATGGGATTCTTTTAAATCTACAAAATAATAAATAAAAAAATCATTAAAATATTAAATAAATATAAAAAAGTGTGACTATACAAATACTAAGAACTACTCCAACATCACAAATACTAAGAACTGCTCCAACATCTACTGTCACAGAGAGGCCATTCTCTATTTCTCATTCTTTTATTCACACAAAAAGTAGAAACAAACTTATAACTGAAAGAGCTATTAAAATGAAATATATTTCTCATTATTATAGAAATCAGAATAATATTGCCAATAAATCAAAACAAAACATACATTATCTCGAATATTTTAATGAAAATTAAAATCGAAAATTATCATTCCGACAGCTAAAATAGTGTTGAACTTATTAAAAATAAAAGTTCTATTACCGAATCAGATACAAATGGTTCAATCGATGAAGGCAGTTTGGATGATTGGAGAATGTGAAGACCCAAATTGCAGAACTGAAAATAACAAAGATGACAAAGAAATTGGTACAGCAGTATGTACAAATTAAATGTATTAATTTGCTTAATGAAATTTTTTGGAAACTCTTATTAAACGAAAGAATTAGTTTTTACTTATGGATGTTTTGAAAAAAAAAATCTTACAAATTCTACTAGGTCTAATATGTATAAGTGGATCTCAAAAAAATATTTGAAATCATTAAGGGAGATTTATCACTCTTCCATTTCTAATAATAACTTTATTTTATACGTTTCATTTTCATTATTTATATCAATGAATATCAATAATATATTGACTACTATTAGGGGTGTACAATTTTGTTAATAATTATAATTATTAAAAAAATAGATTAGAATACAGTTATAAAAAGATATATATATATATATATATATATTAAAAATACCAAATATCTAGAAACTGCAGTTTTCTTTTTTAGTATATTATACCAATTCAAAATAAAAAGTTACTTTCTGAGTATTAATTAAACAGGTATTTTGTATATCAGTATGAAACATAGAATTTCCTAGCTAAGCATAAAATAAACTTTAATTGGTTCTCGTATTATTGCTTCAAATTCCCGGGAATTTCCACACAAAAGCGTTCCCGAGAATCAACCAACCCTAACTATATGTTTAATGATAGATTTATATTTTACCAACTGGAGTGTTGAATCCGTTTTCGTATATTGGCCTTAAAATTCGTCTGAACTGTGTGTGAGACGAACCCCACAATGGGTTTTGTAAATTATTACAAGTGCCGTCTATTGTCCGATACTTGGTGTGGAAACACATATCACTGCAATTGGGTTTAGTTTGGTATTTCAAACAACCAGATAAATTAGCGATTAAATCCAATTGCTCGACTGATAACAAATCTCTATAAGAAAAATCTTAAAAAAAAAAAAAATCGTATCAGGGTAACCTATCCATAATTTATTCGAAAAGTATCGATTTACTTTCGGTCAAATTAATTTTAAATCCAGCCTGCACGTGTTTTCGCACGTTCGCCAAAGTCCTTTCGAAAATATCAGACGATTTAGCTACGTCTCTGGCCACTACGTCGGGGAATCTAGACATTCTCATTAGTTTTTCCGGGTTCATGACTTTATCTGTCGAGCCGAACAACGAATCGATTGTTGCATTCACCGCTCTGTCGATTTCTAAATTAGCCTCCTTGAACGCTAAACTAACGAACCGGTCACCGGGCGATTGTTCTAATACGTCACCTGAGAATTAAATCATACACAATTTTAAAGTAAATATTTAAATACAACAGTGAAACCCAATAAGAACTATTGTTTTCTTTGTAAAATCATAATATTTTATTATCCAACCTAGAACTACAATTGTGCCTCTAGCCGACTCTTGTCCGAGATTGTTCTTTGCAGTACACTCGTACACGCCAGAATCAGCAAAAGATATATTGTACAATCGTAGACTTCCGATCACGTTAACTCTAAAAGAAAAGAAAAAACGTTTAATCGCCTAACACAACAGTAAAAAGGGTTTATATACTATTTGTGTGCCTCCCAATACTAAAACAAACCTGTGATTTTGATCTTGAACGAGATCAACGCCGTCTTTTGTCCAAGTCATATTCGGCGTGGGATCGCCATCGGCTTTGCAAGGCACTTCTATACTTGTTCCTTGAGGAGCTTCCATGTCAAACGGTTTTATCAAGAGCTTTGGACGCCTAGGACCGAATCCTCTAATCTTAATTTCCGTATTGCTTTCGGCAGACCCGACCAGATTTTGAGCCAAACACGTGAACATACCATTATCTCCATCTCTCACGTGATCCAGTCGCAATACCGTTCCTTGATTCAAACACATAAATTTATGACACATTTATAACACATACACATCCCTCAATTATTTCAAAGTGGTTTTTATAGCATTCATTTAAAACATGAAATATTTTATTTCTAAGCATTTCAAACATGATTCCATGACAAACGACCTATCTAGTGATGCAGAAAAGAATCTGAAAACAAATTTGAATTCTTCGCGAATCTTTTCACTTTAGCAGTTAGTCACTTCAAATTATTCCACAATACAGACTTAAACAAAATTTAACATTAAAAAATAACGTAATAAGTCAATTTTTGGATATCTGAGTGAATATTTTTAAAAGTGAAAAAATCGAAATCTATTCTAAAGTAAACTTTACAGTGAATTTAAAACTAGTTTTATTATCACATGAGTAGATTCATCGGTACATTGGAAATGACACATCTCGAACAGTATAACATTTAGGTAACAGGTGACATATTACGTGTGAATGTATACACTGACATTCTACAAGTAATCCCCGACTACGATACGGCATAAAATATCAGAAACTTTAAGGTCTACCTTGTCAAAATCTATATCTTCTATATTGAAAACAATAATATTATTGGCTAAATATGCCAATTCTACCTCTTAGAACTAAAACCGTAATATAATTCGTTGTATTCAGTAGTGACAGAGTAGAGGTAATGAGATCACGACCTGTCCTAAGTAATTTAAAAAAACATTAATAAATAAATGTATTTGCAAAATTAACGCAAGGAAAATTTGAATAACTCGAGGTGGGAAGGGAATGTTTGTATTATAATATCGTAATTATAACCACATTTCTAAAAATATCCTGCGCGTGCTACTGTATGTATTAGTACGATTTATTTACAATTATACTTTAATGAGGATTTCACATCAAAACAGTTAAAACCAACTCAATAACTCATAATATATCATAAATAATAATGTATTATGGATATTTATGATATAAAATTATAAAAGTAAATGTTTAATTTAAAAACAATCATTACTTTCATTATGGAATGATATCCTGGGACCTGGAGTAATAGAATGACCATCTTTGAACCAAGTGACGACGGGTTTCGGAAAACCTTCGACTATACACTGAAGTTCAATAGTGGCACCCGTTTTCACAGTTACATCGTGAGTAGCGCTTAAAATGACTGGTGGGGCTGAAAATGAAATATACTAATCAAAATAAATAAATTCGTATCGATTCGGTTTCGCGGAAAAACAATATGTAACAGAGTAATATATTACCATTTACATTGACCATAGCTTCCGAAGTTACTTGACCAAGATAATTGGACGCCACGCATTTATAATGACCGACGTCCATTCTTTCCATTCTGTTTATGACCAACGTATTATTCAAAATGACCTGTAAGTTTGTAATATATTCATAGATGTTATAAATTAATTTAAAATATGAGAATAATTTTGAAAAATTCGTATCCATTCAGGAGCGGATCTAGTAGGGGACCTCCCCTCCTTCGATATGCTTTTTTTCGTATTTGTTTAAACTTATGATAAATAATAATGTCTTCAATTACTAAAATTAATTTTTATTTAAAAAAATCATTACTAAAATTTGTTGATTACTTGTTTAGCATTAGGTACTTTTATCATAATATTTATGTGTTATAAACATTATTTAAGAATTGATTTTGTTATACAATTTGACTCAAAATTTCAATCAATATGTCATTGACTATAACAATTTTGTTAATTTATCGCGAATAAGTCTCCACTATAAATTAATGTCTCGAGCGATATATTTCGATTAGCCATTGACGTGTATTAACTATTTAATCATAACTAATTTTTATATGTATTATGTATATTGTACACATTATTAAATATTTATCAAAGAAAAACAGTGTAACAGGTTCAATATTAGAATTATGCATATTTAAAATGGGAAACTGAACAAAAAACATTACCTACAGACTCCATGTGTATGAGAATAAAACACAAATTATCAATAAAGGCAACGAACTCGACGTCGAAGTATAATTCGAAACAATGTTTATTTAATGTTTATTACAGTTTATGCTATAAACATTAAACGTGGTCTATATTTCGAAACATTGAGAAGATTGAGTCAATAATAATTAAATCTTACCTTAATTCGCTGGTTGAGTTCTAAACTAATGTCGTCTTTAGCCCACGTAATGGTCGGTTTAGGAATTCCTATAGCTTCGCACGTGAGTTTCAACTGATCGCCAACTAAAACCGTTTTGTGCGTGGGTCCTACTATTATTTCCGGAGCAGCTATACATATCAAATCACAACATCATTAGTCATTACTATATTTCTGCAGAAATAATCTGTACATCTTTTTGTCTACGATTAAAATACGTTTAGATAATATACTTACAACCAGCGACATCGGGTTCTAACGTAATTTTAGCCGGTCGTGACCTCAACTCGATGTTCTCTTTTTTCACCATACACTCGTATGTGCCGACGTCTTTCGATGACGCAGATTTTATCATCAGTCCATCGTCAGTCAACGAATACTTCGAATCGCTCATATCAATCTCATTGCTGTAAACGATTTGATTACACCATTACGACGATTTCGAAATCTCCTCTCGTGTATACGTTGCTGTCATATTCGTATGACGTGCACTCTTACTTGTCATGGATCCAAACCATTTTTACGTCTTGATTGCCTTCTACTTTGCACGTGAAAAATGCCGAACTTCCAGATGACACGGACAAGTCATTGGGTTCTTCTTTGAATCGTAATTGATCTTAAAAATTAAAAAAAAAAAAAACAATATTCTGTGTCAAAAGATCAAAGCCTGTATATTTCTTTTTCATATTCTATTGTCCAATCGAAAAATTCTCCAGACGAAATGTTATTACGACAGGGACTATAATAACTAAGGTTCGTTTAAACCGATAAACAAGAACGAGATTTTCAAAAACTGACGATACTAAAAATCGTAGAAAATATCTTTTAGATTTGAATAACTGCAGATGACCCTAATCGACGATTTTTTTTTTTTTAACAATTCTTAAAATCCAAAACCGAAACCATTAAAATCATCACCGGTACCAAGTAAGGTAATATTAATGTCAAAACATGAATTCGTATTGTTTACTCACTGCAGTGTAAGTCCTGGTCGGTCATTTCCATCAATGATTTTCCGGTCATTTCTGCCGGAAACTGACACGTTGCCGCAAACTGACTGCTTTCTTCCAAACCGTTACTTTTTTTTAATGCGTTCACCAACCACAATATATCACAATCACACGTCAGCATGTTGCTATCGAGTCGTCTAAAAATCGTTATTTAAACAAAAATGTATTTCAAACGTTACGTAAGATTAACAAAGCAACATAGCTGATGTACTTACAAACGAGTTAGTGACTTTAATGAATCAAATGTGCCTGGTGGAATTTTCCTGATTTTATTATCGTGCAAAAACCTATTTGTAAAAATTAAATTTTGATTCTCTGTGTGACGTAGTACAAAATATGATTAAATGACTTACAATCTTTCTAATTTGTTAAGTCCTTGGAACATTTCTAAATCGAGCTTTTGAATTTTGTTGGCATGCAAGTATAGTTGTTCCAAGTTCGTGAGATTGTTAAAAACCCTAGCCTCGATATTTTCAATCTTGTTTCTGTATAAATATCTAATTTGTATACAAACAAAACACAAACGCGTGTTAAAGAGCGTCATGCACATATTATTACTTTTTTATTTTTATCTTACAAAATTTGAAGTTTATAAAGGTTTTGAAATGCGCCATTTTTCAAACTGCTTATGTGATTATTGTTTATCAATCTGAAATATATAGTTTAAGTTTAAACTCACTTAGCGCTTGTATCGGTTTAAATTTCTACATTACTTACATAGTACTTAACTCGGTAAGATGAGAAAGTGATTTTGGTTCGATATCTTTGATTTTGTTATACCTCAAGTCACTGAAACACAATAAAGTTTATTCTATAATTAATTAAAATATAACCGTTTTTAATCTTTCATAATATTTAAAATATTTACATAATATTATGTACATTTATTTCAAACAATTTTAATTCATGTATCGGATCTGTTGCTAAATTACACTCCGGATCAGGCAGTATGTTTATTGTACACATAAATATTCTAATATTATGTAAATAAAACATTCAATAACTATTGGCGTATGATAAACAATCTTTTTACATTGCACCAAAATTCATGTTTTAAATTTTAAGCCAAAAATTTTTGCAACATATGTGACGATGTTATTTTAAAAATTATGTATTGAATAATTTAAATGCTATTTAAACTGCTGAACTTTCAAATCGTTTTCTTTTATTTAAGGTAAATTGTTGAAATGCTTAATTCAAAATAAAATTTTTTTTAAAATAGCTATTTAATTTTACACAATGATTCTTAGTACAATAAGCGTCTACGCGTACGATTGACCTGTTATGATGTAAGCTCTTCGATCTGAAATATTTTGCACGAGAAACTGAAAATACATATGTTTAGAACAGTTTACTAAACTCAAATTGAAGTCGATACAAACATTTCTATTATAATATCATACGATCACACTCATATATATCTATATTCACTTGAATATTTTAAAGCACTTAAAATAATAGACCGTATATTATTATTATTATATGAATATAAGACAGTAATTATTTTCGTTAATATTCCAGCATAATTTATGGTTACGAATACACACGAGTTCGTATCGTAAAATAAGCATATTATGCTAATAACGTTAATGGCGTATTAAGAGCGCTGCAGCGCATGATAGTTTAAATGCACGCGATTATCGGAAACGAATAGTCAATCGAAAAATAATGTTATACAGATGTAGACATATAAAACTACAGAAAAATATTTATATATATATAACTGATCACGATTTGCCACGGTAAGTTGTATTTCGTAATAGTCGTTTGACCGTTCGGATCTATGTACTGGTATTATTTCGACGCCTTGAATAAAGATCGAAGACTTAATGATATTAAACATACTATAATATAAGCCAGCGGTTCCCAACCTTTTTAGCTGTGCGGCCCATAAATTTTCTATAAAATATTTTGAGGCCCACTAACTAAATATACATAATAAAGTTGAAAAATTTAAACACACAAACATAAATAGACACCTATAATATACGTATAATGTATTATAATAAAGACATCATATTCTGTTAGTACTCAGTAGTAAGAAAAACGTTCTGTAATAAGAACGAAAAACTAAAAAATAATTTTTTATAGAAAAATTAAGTTTTTTAAATTCATGCACAAAAACAATAGGAAAAAGTTGAAAACTCTATGCGATTTTTTAAATTGTTTATCTTTCACGTTAGTCAATATCAGGGTTTTATTTCACCTTAATATTTAATCTATTTCATCAATTTAAAAAAAAAATTATAATTAAAAAGGCTTGTTTACATAAATGAGTTGTCGAAAAGTCCATAAAATAACTCAGTGAAGTATTGGAAATGACCGAATAATCTTTTTGGACCCATGTCCAAAACCGAACCAAATTTGTGGTTATAAAAACGGTATTAATGCCACCTGTTCTCATGACAGTTCAGTTAACGACTTCTAGTAAGTTGATAAAATTTTCAATTTATTTTGGTAGGCTTCTTAATTTTTACAATACAATTTAAATAATTTAATATATCATAAGAAATTATTTTCACTGTCATAAATTAAAATTTGCAAATCCTTAGCTCTTAGAATCTCGACTAGTATCCACGGTCCAATACTACGTTGCTTGCAGCCCACAAATGGGCCGCGGCTCATAGGTTGGGAACCGCTGATATAAGCGATACGGAAAAAAAAAAATACGAGAACACAATGTTACATAAACTCACACGAATTGGATGCATAATTGAATAGAGAAAAAAACCGATGGAGTTGGAGATAACATTTCCACACGAAACCCATTGTATTATTGGATTAGACGATCAAAGGATCGTATATGTTGCACGTTCCCCTGAGATTCTAATATAAAAGGTATAAGAAATTATCAAGTTGATGACAGGCAGCCAATAATGTGTTGCTGTATGGAATACGCATTCATGTAAGTGTGTGTGTGTGTGTGTGTAAGAGACACAGAGTTAAACTTCTATATGTATATAAATAATGCGTATCGTATAATGAGTTCGTTTATCTTCAATTGTTTAACTCGGTTCTTTTGACGAAGGACAGACAGGCGCACCCGGGAGAACCGTCTGGACAGTGGCCAACTAATCCCGAACACACGCAGCCTCTGCAGCAGTCATCATCTCCGAATCTCATCTCGGAGTGCGTTCGTTTGTGTACACTATAGTATTCACGTGGTTCACATACGTTTATACACATACCGTTCGTGATACATATTAATATTATAACGAAACATGTCATAACTAACTACGCACCTGTCAACGTACCATACGACGGTTAATTAATAATATTGCGTAAAGCCAACACGGTATACACCGAGCTCTTAGGGAAACGATACATATAATACGTGAATGCGTTTGTCTATAAATTCGTCACGAGAATCTTAAAACAATATTATGAGTAATATAACGATCGACGTACTTTAATAATAATTATATTCACACAAATAAAAGCCGGACATAATTCGCACGATGGGTGTTCATCGCACGACGGGTGGGATTTTCTTGACGGGTGCATTGAATTTTAAAAAAACGATTAATCATTTCTTTAATACAACGATTCTGAACGAGGGAAGTTAATAGTATAAAAAATACATAAGGAAAAAAAATGTTAGAAAAATGTCCAAAATTTTTTTTCACATTTTCAAAATTTTCTTGCGCCAAAATCTTTTTTATAGGATTTTCTATCTATGTTTAAATTTTCATAAAATTCTAATCAAAAAATTATGGTTTTCTAGTCGTTTCTGTCAAATTTTAGATAGTTTTTTCCAAAAAAAACATTGAAGAATTGAGAAATTCAAAAAATGTCCTCTTTAAAGTACAATCTAGAGGTGAATCGGGTTTCAAAAAGTTATTGATCGAAACTTTTGAACAAGTATTTCTATACGAAAAGTTGTACACAGAAAAAACAAAAGAAAAAGAAAAAAAAATAAACATCATTGTAAAAACACTAGTTTCTTCACTTCGTTCAGAATCTAAAAATGTATTGTTCTACAAAAAAACTAAGTATAAACAAGTGTAAGAAAAACGACATATGTTTTGTGTTCGAAGCGATTTTCTTGCAAACGCTCTAAAAATTTAATACGATTATTTGAACTTGACAGATAGGTAACTAGCAATATATGTCCTATATCAATTATAAGTAATAAAAAAAGTTAAAAATGATTTTTAGTGGATAAAGACCTGCCATTATTTTATTGCCATTTTGTCTCACGTTTGATTTTAAAAATTCTGCAGGAGCAACGCCTCATCTACCTTCCTGTAGATGTCTGTGGCCGCTGTCATCCTTTAATAAGTTTAATACATACACTGGTACATGAATATCGTATACCCAGTTAACTGAAGACAACATTAATCTCAAATCGTTACGCGCGTCATCGCTATAAAATCGGAGGTTACTGTGAACACACTGTATACACGCACGCAACACACATAATATTATAATATACTGGTTTACATCCGACCGACCGAGTCCTCGCGGGATTCGATATTTATCTAGTTTAAGGTACTCCCGTCTCTGCCGCTGCGCGATGACGGACCAGCTAACATGCGTTAGTCACGAGCGCGACGTTCACGGCAGCAGCTCCAGATTCAACGTTTAGTCCGGCGCCACGCGCGGAAAAGAAAGATTTGAGAAAAAATGTGATAAATTGAAAATATATACATACATATTACATTCTATGTGTAAAACATGTTATACTATTACGGCGGACTCATTATTTAATGTATTAATTTTTATTATTATTATAACAACCGGTTTGAATTTGTCCGTAAAAGAACACACACCCTCCCCCACAACTGCGCTCTGACCACTACGGTCAAGACCGTGTACGAATTTCACTAATATGCGTATCGTGTTTCTGTTCACACACACACACACACTCTCTCTCTCTTTCTCTCTCTCTCTCTCTCCCCCCTCTCTGTCTCACACACATACAACACAGATCTCTAAACAAATAGGTACGTGATTTTTACGAGGGAAACAAAAAAACAAAATTAAATACAGTGTTCAGCAAATTTGTATTTCACTGATATCGAAATCTGAAGTAGGTACATAAGCATTTTGTATTGTCCAAGCGTCAAACTCTAAAACACGTAAATATTTTATATTTGTCAAAGTACGATATGCATGAGTATTTAGTATTTTTCATAGCTCCAAGTACAAAACACAAAAGTGTTATGTATTTTTCGAAAATTTAAATCCAAAGTACATTTTGTATTCATTAAGAATTGATAGAAGAAGTGTCAAATTTGAATGCTGTGTGCTGTATAATATTAAATAAAATAAAATATTTAATAAAATGTATTTTGTATTTTTCCTGTACTAGAATTACAAAAGTGCTAAGGGTTGCCGAACACTATTCACAGAAATAAAAATCATCCGAAATCCTTATGTGTGATGTATTTACTAAAGGGTAATTAATCCCACCGACGACATATGATCTCTTCTCCTATTCCACACTACTCCCTGCAGTTCAGTTTTTTCCAATAAAATGTTTAACATTGCAACTTTCTTCGCCAAAAGATTTATCACGCGTTTCTTCGAGGTCCGTGGTTTAATATTTTCTTAGTAAAACATAGTTCGATGAATTATTTTGTATTCACAATAAAAATTTTTAGTTTTGACAATTTCATATAATATCAGTGGCGGATTCAAGGGGAGAGCAATAGGGGCAATTGCCCTCTCTTCCGTTCACAAAATAGGTTTTCTGGCTGTAAGAAATAATAAAAATGTATAAACATTTTATTTCTTTTATTTTTTTTTTGCTTGTTTTTTATTCTTAACAGTCGCAAATTAGTTCTCATTTTTTTTACAAATGTTAAAGTAGTTTGGATCTGAATGAGAAATTCATCCAACACCCAAAATTTATTATACACCACCTTTTTTTTTAGGTTTATATTTAAAATTACCCCTCCCGTTCATGGCATCTGTATCCACCCCAGTGCAATATCAAATTAAATCTTTATTTAATTTTGAGTTCTTAATATGTCGTAAATTGTTTAGAAGACTGTTGTAACTTATGTAAGATAATAAATAAATGAGGGACAGAGTTCCCCCAACGATCCCAACGCAAAGATTACTTTTAAAGATTATAAATTCTAGAAAAAAATCGTAAATACGCATTAAACCCACCATTTTGGATTGTGCTCACTCCAGACAGCGACAGTATTACAAATCCTGCATAAGTCAAGTATGAGTATAACGTTAATGTTGAATACCACGCGATATTTTAATATGATTATACAGATGCAGACGTGCACGTTTACAGGATTAACAGATAAACGCGTCATAATCTACCTGCATGTACCCATTGGCCAGTTAAATTTTAAACGTCATTTTTATCGTCTGATTATTTAAATCATTTTTGTTACATATTAATCCGAACGGGTACATGAAATAAACATTTAAAAATATCGTACAGTATCAAAAAATATAGATAAAACACTAATAATATGAATTATTTATTGTCACGATGGTTACTTTCATATTCGACACGAAAATGCCTAATTCTACGTCTTGTCCTATCCTGTCCCGTGTTGAAAAAATATTCATAATAACTTCTTTTACAAACGCTGTTTATGAACAAACTCCCTTTTGAGAACACTTATGGTGACGTGAAACTTAAAAACAAAACGTATGGGGTCGTCCTTGCAGTTTATCTGAATAGAAGTGGACATCGTTAATTACTATATTATAATTCGTTATTTCGCTAATATTTCCCCTATATTATCGTCAGTATTTTGTTCTTATACTGATATGCAATCAAAAACGTATTACATTGACTCGAATTTCAATCACTTAACACTTTTGGAATAATTTTTCATGTTTACCTAAACGAGGAGAGATATCTAGGAGCGTATTTACTATTACACATAATTTACATAAAGTAACATTCATTTCATCACGTTCTAATACTCGTAAAGGGCATACAATGCGTAAATACAACATATTATGGTCATTCTCCTGACTACTCCTCATTAATTAATTTCGAACACTGATTTTACTATTTTGATTCAATTTTTGATCTTAGAACATAATCGCTTTTAAATGTAATTAATTTTGACAAGTGCATATCAACACATCACGATAATTTATTGTTACACTTTTAGATATTAATTATTAATTGATGATTTTACATCTATCTGTTGCCGTGATAACATTTAGTGCTTGTAAGAGCATAGACGCGATCAAAAAAACAACTATCCCTTAAAGCATTAGAATATTTAATTATAATCTTTTCGGTTGGAAATCTGTAAGTCCCTTGATTATCTTTCCTAACACGGAAATATTAGATGATTATCAGCCATAAATGTCACATAATTCTAAAATATGTTGACTGTTGACTGTTACGAAACGTTCATCACACCAATTACGTTGGATAATTTTTTAAAAATAGGAGAGAGTTAAATAAGGCTGTGCATTTAAATTAGTTACAAATGATATCTTTAGAGCTTAAATTGTATTTCATCTTTAGGACTAGGGAGATGTTTAATTATTATTTTCGATTCTCATTCTCTCCATTTTCCAAAGTTAATGTTTCGTTGATTAATATATTTCAATAAAATTATCATTACTGTTATAGTATTAATCGTATATTTAATAATCAAACGTCTATGGGACGACAGTAATATTATTTTATTTTTAGCACCCTAGTTTTTAAGTCATCGTTATTGTCATGTGTGTTACATACTCATATAATATACTCATGAATGTTTTTCAAGCGTGCCAAAACTGACGCCACCTGCAGTGGTATAGACGTACAAAAAACACTCCCTCGAAGGGAATTTATATAATTATTGCTACTTTTCGTGTAATTATCGCTTTACTCGTTTTCCCAAAGATCGAAATCAAAGATTAGGTGTAGATACCAATCTAATATAATGCATTGCTAGACCTAACCACCACTCGTTGTGAATTGGATTTTGTAAAAATTTGTAAAGTTAAACAAAAACATCAAATTACCGTCATTATCATGTTAAATAAAAACCACGGAGTCCATTTATATAAGAAAATTCACACGTTTGAATAAACGTGTTTTCATTCCCTTGAGTAGATTTATTTTTTGACTTGTAGTAATTTCTGTTAACCGTGTTGTTTTTCACGACGCGACGGCACGAATATATGGATATTATTATAGTGACTAAATACCGAGATAATAAATTACAGATCATTCTTTGAAGCCGATCGAGGCAACGATAGCTTCTGATACAACGATCCTCAGTACGACATGTTATGTTCATTAATACAATTATTTCATCGCCAACGGATGTCAAATGGTCCAAACAATGTTAACGACCACGACACGCGTATTATGCCGCATGGTCAAAACAAGACGTGTCAAACACATTTCATCCGACGACAAGAGAAATATTTTCGAGTCTTCACGTAATGTCCACTGATGAGCTTATTTTTATAGCAAAAAAAAAAATCAATAAACGATCGAAACGTGTATCTACAGGCCTAGCCGTATAGAAAATAATTCCCGAGAATCGCAGTCGATCTACATTATACATCCACAACATGTATTGATTAATGATTACATTTTTACTTTTTCGTGACAAAAACAGTAATTCACATTTTCAATATTCACAAGACAAATCGACTTTTGAGGTTCATGGCAAAATATTAAAAATCTTTCAAAAAACATAATAATTTTAATATACGTTCAGATAGTTCTGAATTCATCTTGAAAGTACTTAAACAAAAGGTTTGATTGACAAGTCTGTGAAATTCACTATGTTTCAAGTCACTAGCACCGTTCCTTTTGAATTCACGACTAAACAAATTAAATCGATTTGATGAAAATCTAGTTTATGACATATTTTATCGATTTTGCTTAAACATATGTGCGGTATATTTTCTTATTTTATAAAACTATTGAGACTGTCAAAGAACGTGACCTGTATAGATTACTAGCTGTAACGTCGAAAGACGAAATTTATAAAAACACTTGTCCAATGGCGTATTTAGGATTTTTTCAAAGGGGGGTAAGGGGGTGTGAAAAATATTTTTTTATTAGCCTCTTTTATTTAATAAGAAAAACAGTAATATGTAAACATTGTCTATTATCGTAAAAACTAAAAAGTATCTAAACAATATTATTAATGTGAATACTATCATTTTAAAATATTATAATACTATTATATTGTCATCGATCTTTAGATGATTTTAATCATTCGATATACGATTAGAAAATCATATAAGTAGACCAAGTTCGTGATAATGGAATTTTTTTTTTTTCAAAGTATCTATGATTCAATTCACATATTAATAAATTTGTTGTATTAATAAACATCTACTATGTTATGGAATTATAATAATATTGTCTTTAGTTTTACCCTAGTTGGGAGTTAAATTATTAAATAATTATAAGAAAATAGAAATACATCATATGAATACATTAAAATAAACGAGGGAAACTCAACAGCGACAAGACTCAAAAACTCTTAAAATTTTAAAATTGTTTTGAATAAACACATTTGAAAAGTTAATATTACAATCATTACTAGATTTCGGCTTTTTTAGATATTTGCTTCTTTTCTGGTGATCTAAAACTATGTGAGCTATAAATTCGATTTATGTTACATAAAATGAAATAAACACAATTTTAATTCACTTATTTCATTTTTTTTAGTGATTTTTGGATTTTTAGTGTTTTTTATAGTTATAATGAGCTTCAAAATCTTAACCCTAATAATTACCTATTATTCGTCGACATCGCACACGCTAAGCATATATAGCGCAAAAAAAGGTTAAAAAAAGGTTATACAAAATTTGCTGATGATCATCATATTCTATAATAATATAATATAATGTCTAAATCATGATCCTTTTTCCTTTTTGCCCCGTAGGTAGAACGTCGTCCGCGACGTCGTCGTTAACCGCATGGCCTCGAGGCACAAGCGATCGGACAAACCAAAAATCCGTTTTGGAACCCGTCATTAAACAAAGCCCCGCGCGCAAACAACAAACATGCGATCTAGAACGCGTATTTTTCTTTTTTTTCTCGTAAACGCTCTCCGTTCGACAAACGAAGCTTGCGTATACACCGGACCCGACAACGACGAAAACCCTCCGAGCTATTGTTTCGGTAAGATAATATTTTCAAGAATAATAACAATATTATTATTATTATTATGCATACGGTCTGCCGATTATTCTTCTTCGCCGGACGTCTCTCATTTATATAATATACATATACACATCCACAGGATTACACATAATATAATATACGCTGAGCCAACCGTAGTACGCGCCCGCTGCCCATATAATAAAAATAATGAGTTATAATAATCTTGTATAATGTATACATTATACCAGTGGTTCCCAAAGTGTGCACCACGGTGCCCTTAGGGCACCACGAACACTTTCCAAGGGCACCGTGGTTTAAAAAATTTTTTTACAATTTTATTATAATCATTTTTGTTCTTACAGCACGAGAGAACGCATTGTTATTTGTAAAAAGACATTGAATGAGTATGAATCCCTTCTTAGTAGTGCAATACCCTCAAGCTTATCTTAAGCTAATTATAAATATTTGATTGACTTCAAACTCAATGTTAAAATCTTCCTTCAACAACAATTCGTACATTGAATTCTGGTTAATTTTCAAAACCAATAATAATAAAGGTTGAAGTGAAAACACTACTCTTATCCAGTGTCAAACTAATTCATATGATTTAGGATTTCGCCTTTCACTGCTAGGTACTTACACTAAAGATTGCAACAGTCTCAATGCTGAACCTGTCCTTTTTTTTTTTTTTAATGAGAGCATGCTCAATGAAATTATTAAAATTGGTTATCAATAAAAATTGGTAATGAGCTTCTTTATTTCTTTGTTAAAAAAATTTGGTTCACAAAAAGGCACCGCCGGTAAAAAGAAGTTTGGGAACCGCTGCATTATACAATAGGTATAGTATACGTTATGCGTATTATCGGCGTATACTGTGGTGCGGCGCTGAAGTGACGACGTGAGAGCATAATATTATATCCGACTAATTTATGAGACTGCCAGTAGTGGTGTATTATACTATGTACAGTGTGTGTCCCAAATCGATTATAGCTTATTCATAATAGATTTTTTTGTAAACTATTTTTGCCACGACGTACGCTTTAATACAGTATGTATAATATTATATAGATGCTATACCAGTCAGACACGTAACTAGACATTTTTCCATAAGGGGGCCAACATTTTTTGGCCCTATTCTAATTTTTGTACCCCCCCCCACTTAATTTGCCGACTTCGTTTTCAAATCTTAATTAGCATAAAAAAAGCTAGTTGGGGGGGTATTTGAAATTTCTAGTTTTCAATCTATTATTTGACGTTTTATTGTCTTATTTCCAATTTTCCGATGACGTATATTAATAAAATAAAATCTCAGAATTTAATTTTTGCTATATGATTGTTAATTATATTGAGTATCATAATATACATTCAGGATTTGAGACACCATATTTAAAATATTTAAAAATAAAATCAAGGGGGCCGATTCGGGGCCGCTGACATTTCTAAGGGGACCAGGCCCCCTAAGACCCCTCCCTTGGTGACGTGCCTGATACCAGTGGTTCCCAACTGGAAGTGATAAAATTATGAGAATTTTTTTTTAGTAAAATATCGAATACTAAATTTAATTAGGTATTATTTACATTTTATATTATTATTTTTGTTTTAATATTCAATTATTTGTTCTTTTATTTAATATTATTAATTAGAAAGTTACCTTTTACTTAGTTTTTAAAATAATGAGAAAAAAAAAGACATTAGTTATATAATAATACAATATGTAGGAACAAAACTATTTTGTATGATTTATTGATACGGCTCACAAAAAAAAAAAAAGTCTGTATTCTAATTTAAGTTGGGAATGAGATTTTTAAAAATGTACAAAGAATAAAACAGGTTGGGAACCATTGCGTTATATATGTACGATTGTAAGACGAAAATAATTGTTTGCTATTTTTTCACGGCGTGAGTTTTGAATTGTTTAGTTTTCTTAAACGTAAACCACCACTTTTTTTTTAACTTAAAATAATTCGCTGAAAGATAACATTTTAAGATTCTAAATGAAATGAAAATGCTTTTGTTTTTACAGTAAAATATTTTTATTTTGTGAACGCTTTTTTTATAGAAATACTTGTCCAAAAGTTTCATCACAATCATGTGAAAAACAAAATTTCTATAATTTTTTTTCTCATCAAAAAGTTTTGTTTTATAGTGGAATATAAAACTAGCTGAATAAAAATTGAATTTTTCTAGTAATAATAATAAACTTTATAATTTTTAAGTAAATTTGACTTGAACAAACTGAAACTCCACTCACAATTATTATTTTATTGAAGAAATAATTTATCGTTTCTTTAAAATTCAATACACCCATCAAGAGCAGCGAAGAACACCCATGGCACGAAGTATGTGTATCATAACGGAAACAAAGAAATTCTAAAAACACGAATTCTCAAAAATTTAATTTTTGAAAACGCTGCACTGCTCCGTAGGACAGTAAAATAATTCTAAATTTCCTCGTCCACGACATTCATTCGTGTAGAAATGTTTTCCGCAGAAACGTCATTAGGACGCGCACATATATTTCCAAAACTCACAAAATCGCTCGACATGGAGTTGTTTGGGACCGAAGAATCTCCGCTTATTGCCTCTAGATTTAAACTATGCGTCACGGCTTCTAAAGACGTATAGGTGTTAGTCAAGTTAGCCGAGGCATAGAGAGAAGAAATAGATCACTAGTCGGCAAAATAGCGTGACTATGAAAGAACTTATTGAATGACTAATTTAACAAGCTCAAAATCGTCTACCTTTTTGAAAAAAAGAGCCAACATTTTAAGAAAAGACAAAGGAACCATGGATTGAAAACGTTTGAATGGAATAACTTTTGTTTTATAAATAATTTTTAACTTTTAGATTCTGAACGAAGTGAATAAGCTTGTGTTTTTACAATGAAGTTTATTTTTTTTTTTCTGTGTACAACTTTTTGTATAGAAATACTTGTCCAAAAGTTTCGATCAATTACTTTTTGAAACCGGATTTGTTTCTAGATTGTACTTTAAAGAGATCATTTTTTGAATTTCTCAATTCTTCAATGTTTTTTTTGGAAAAAACTACCCAAAATTTGACAAAAACGACTCGGAAACCATCATTTTTTGATCAGAATTTTATGAAAATTTAAACGTAGATAGAAAATCCTATAAAAAAAATTTTGACGCAAGAAAATTTTGAAAATGTAAAAAAAAAATTTTGGACATTTTTCTAACATTTTTCTTCTCATTTATTTTTTATATCAATAACTTCCCTCGTTCAGAATCTTTTATTGAATAAATGATTTATCGTTTCTTTAAAATTAAATACACCCGTCAAGAATCCCACCCATCGTGCGAAGAACACCCACCATGCGAAGTATATCCGGCTTTTTTTTAATTATTACTACTGCATTGCGCTTCAAAAATAACGTATAATTTTATTTCTATATATTTTAGAGTAATATTATGACGTATAATCATAATATGATGTCATATTATGACAAAATTATTGATTTTTTGTAAATTTAAAAAAAATGAATAAAATGAATGGATTAACCTTTTTAAGAAATTTAAGCAACAATATTTTTCTAAAATTCAGGTTTACAAAAATATGGCTATTTTAATTTTTTTTTTTTTTTTAACTGTAGTATAAAATTTCAAATTTGAAAATTTGAATCCTAAAAAAAAACGTAAACGTTATTACTGTAGTGAATTGATGTAGAAATAATTTTAAAAAAAGTTAAAAATTATTACATTTGTCAAATCGTACTGAGATCCCATATATATATATATATATATATATAGTATATATATACGGTTTTACCTACTGAATAATGTTCAGAAATAACAGTATAGTTTAGAAAAATTTTATAGTTGACTAGAACACAAAGGGTGGAACATCCTGTAAATAATAGAAGCAGTAGTTAGTTAGCAGTAATAGTTGTAATATTAGAACCCGTATTGGTGAAACTATGTATTACAAGAGACGGGGGGCCTACGGTCATTAATGATCTCCCCTCATTTAGGAAGTTTTGAAACGACTAAACCCGAATTATACAGGTCAGATTAACGTGTGGCTTAGTTTGAGTTGTATCGCGTTTGTTTTTTTTTATCTCGAGTTAGAGAAAGCGCGTAGGCCGTAGAGGGCAACAAGGGTATCCGACAGCCCCACGGTTCTCGTACTGCAATACATAAGTCATACTATAAATTTTACATTTTTTTTACCAGGGACCTCTCAGATGTTAATGCCACCTCTGGCCCCAGATCTCCCGTTACTCTTGAAGTCTATGAATATTGTTTTACTCGTGGTACAAGACCTCTTCTAGTGTACGTAAATGAAGTGTATATTATGAGCCATTTTTTAAACGAAAAATAACACCGTGACCGCGGTGTCAAACTATTACGACAACTACTGCACTTTGCGATGAAGATAGGTCAGATGCGTTAAGTGCACTAATAAATTACGTAATACTTAACACATTCAGAATAAGTCAACGTGTTCGTAGGAGAAGACAACGACGACGTGTTGTATAATATAATAAACAGATATTAATGAACTAATATCTGTTCAATAAAATCATTCGTTTAAATTTTAGAACATAAGCTGATAATCTTCTAATTGCCAAAATTCCAAAATATATGTATGATAATAATATGGAAATTGTGTCGTTACAGCACTCTCCGGTCGTTTTCGACAAACGGGAGAAAATGCTATCGATACAAATTTATCATGATATTAAAGTAACATCAAACGATTGAAAATATGATACTGATCACTAGAGTATCGATTTTAAAGCAATAAAAAACTAAAAAAAAACTACTTAAAATAAAGCAGTAAATCTCAACAAATCTCCCTAAAAAACTTTAAAAAAAGCATTAAAAATAGAATTTTTAATAAAAAAATATACATATTAATTACGAAAAACGTATTACAATTATAAATAATATTATTTATTAGTTTATTAAATTATAAAAAAAATCTTGATGTTGCTCTTTTTCTTTCATAATTTGTCAGTAAATTAGATTTATTCTTTTTAAGATACCTATCAAAATTTGTTAAAAAAATAGTTACAAAATGATTAACCTAGATCATCAGAGTTGCATCAAGCAATTAAATTTATTTTTAAGTTTTCAAAAAAAAAATCTCTTTAAACTGAATTAATTTTTCATATACGAGTGTTTATTTACAACACATTTTGAAAAAATGTAACTTAGTAGCCAAAAAAAGTACCTAAAATACCCCAAAAAACTTTAAATTACAAGAAAAGCAAAAAAAACTTCCGAAAATACCTCAAAAAGCATTTAAATACAAAAAGACCAAAAAAAGCAAATAAAATGTCGCAAATTTTGTTCTAAGTGGTATAAATCGAATTTATAGCTGACGTAGCTTCGTTTTAGAGAGATAGAAAAAAAAAGTAAATGCCTTCAAAATCCGCATTCTACTGATCACTCTTGCCCTAGAGTCGATTGAGCGTGAGAGAAGAAAGAACTTTTACAATATCACACCCCCAGACAAAAAGGCCACAAATCAAAAAAGCGGACATACTTCGCACGATGAGTGTACTTCGCACGACGGGTGGTATTCTCTTGACGGAAGTATTAAATTTTAAAGAAACGATAAATCATTTCTTCAGAAAAAGTGTTCACAGAAAGAGAAAAAAAAAGGAAAAAAATAAAAAAAAAAAAATAAACATCATTGTAAAATCATAAGCTTCTTCACTTCGTTCAGAATCTAAAAGGTAAATATTCGTAAATACATTTGAAAGGTTGAGATAGCATTACATTCCAATACGGTAAATAATCACTTTTAACAAATATAATTTTTACTAAAATCAAATCTTAGATGTTGCCACTATCGAAAAATTCGAAAAAAAATATGAGTTCAGTAATACCTACAATATTTCAAAAATCGTTTATTTTTTTTACTTGTTGCTTTCTTGTACTGAAATTACGATGTATTATGATGATTTTAGAACAATTAGAACAATACGATATCACTGACTAGGCCAGTGTTTCCCAACCTGGGGGAAACGCCTCCCTTGAAAGGCGTATACACATTGCTGGGGAGGCGCAAGCAGTGTTTGCAAAGTAAAAATTGTAATTAATGTATAGAAAAAATTAAAAATTAATACCGACTGCCGTTACATATTAGGTATCAATTAGTGCTTAGCCACCAAACAAAATGTATTATTATTTTTTTTTTTACTCATTTATTACTATAGTTTCATTATTCACATTCATTAAATACTCCATTATATTGCTTATTGTTTTGATATTTTATAATGATTGTCATCAATCAAAAGTTGTCATTCCGAATATGAGTAATTTATTTGTAAAGTATACAACATAGGTGATAATTTTTTTTTTATCTTTTGTGGTGAGATTTTTGAAAATCTATAAAAGGGGCGTAGAATAAAATGGGTTGGGAACCACTGGACTAGGCTAAAGACACCTCACCCCCGAACATGTGCTCATTATCGTGATCTGTACTCAAAAAAATGGTTATCTCGACCAGTTTCTTGGTTCTGTTTGACGGTCTGAATAAGCCCGTATTAAAACTCATGCTGTTCTTGAGCAACGTATTTTATAAAAAGTCAATATTATAAAAAAATTATCTTAATATCTTTTATGTGTATATATTAAATGTGTGTAATTAAAAAAACCGTTCTAAATTATTATAGTAACTCACAATTTTCAAATTATAGTTACTTATCATATTTTCTACCTTTTGAAGAACAATTCATTCAATGGAGGTAGCTTGATTTATTTTCCTTAACGTATCAAATAAAACTCATTCCTAAAAATATAGAATATAAATAGTAGGGGATTCTTTTTAAGTTTTAGACTCACTTATTCGGTAAATGTTTATATCAAAACTAAGTATCTATTTAAAATATGATAGTCTATTGAAAATTCGCAGCCGCTTTTAAAATTACCTTCTCTAAATACAACCTCGAGTCTAGGGATTGATAGTCAAAAATGCTGTTATACGTCAAACCTTGCGTGTGGTGGATACGAAAACTACTCGGAACGTTAAAGTCACGTGATCCGTATTCTTCAAAAAGCATACTTCTGTCATTTTTGCTGATAGAACTACATTTCAAACTTAATCAACCGGTGTAGAGGCCGATGCCAAGACCGTCCGCAGAAATTTTTTCAAGGGGGGGGGGGCAGCGAAATAATAATACACTTACCATAAATTCCTTTTTTTATATCACATCGCAAAAAAAATATTTAACTGCAATTTAGGATTTATAATTCATATAAAATAATTATAGAATATAATATATTTTTTACTTGTGCATGTATAGTAAAGTGTGTGATATGGGTATCGGTTTGAAAAAATTATTGTCTTAAAGAGCGGTGGGGGCCCTGACCCCTACCGGCCCTCCCCTGCGGGCAGCCTTAGCCGATGCAAACGTGCGATATTGCGACGAAGTATATTATAAATAACAATCCGAATTGATTGAAAAGCATACTGTAGTATAAAATGTGTATAGAATAAGTGACGTGTTGAATAACAAGAGAGGGAGTCAGAGAGAGAGAGAGAGAGAATGAGTGAGTGAGTGAGTGAGAGATAGGAAGAGACCGACAGACGGATGTTATTTTTTCTCGCGCGCATTCGCACAGATGTATATTGTATACATAACAACGATCTAAAATCGGATAATGTACACCGTGCTGCACATCGATCATAATATTATTTTCACGAGTCCAATTCCTCGTGTTTTTTTTTTTATAGCCGTATAAAAAAAGCCCGCGATGATGTGCAACGCGTGTAAATACGCGCACACGATCGATGCACGTGGATTCCTTCTCCTCTTCCCGCCCCTCTCCGACAGCAGCCGACGGACCGAGATCCCCACGTCCGTGCGCACACACGTGTTGGCGACGGCCCGGAACCGCGACAATGAGCGTGTGCGTGCTGCAAGTCAATATAGCTGCGCGACCGGGTGATTATATTAATAGATTCGGTCGTTTCCGGTCCGTTATTCAAACAGTGACGAACATATCGCACTAATAATAATAATTAGTGACCGGAATAACAATTAGAGTCGCCATCATATATATATATTTATGTCTTTTCCATCTGCTTCATCGTCCCCTTTGACTATACAATCTTCGGGAGGACATGGAAATGTCCCGTTTTAAATTCTGAACGAAGTGAAGAAGCAAGTGTTTTTGCAATGATGTTTATTTTTTTTTCTGTGTACAACTTTTCGTATGGAAATACTTGTCCAAAAGTTTCGATCAGTAACTTTTTGAAACCTGATTTTCCTCTAGATGGTACATTAGAGAGGTCATTTTTTAAATTTCTCAATTCTTCAATTTTTTTTTTCGAAAAAACTACCCAAAATTTGACAAAAACGACTCGGAAACCATCATTTTTTGATCCGAACTATATTAAAATTTAAATATAGATAGAAAATAATATAAAAAAGATTTTGGTGCAAAAAAATGTTGAAAATGTAAAAAAAAAATTTTGGACATTTTTCTAAAATATATTTGTTTTTTTGTCCTTCGTTCAGAATCGTTTTATTGAAGAAATGATTTATCATTTCTTTAAAATGTAATACGCCCGTCAAGAAAATACCACCCGTCGTGCGAAGTACACCCATCGTGCGAAGTATGTCCGGCTTTTTTTTTATATTTAAATTGTATTTCAGAAATTTGAGAAGCGACAAACCTACAGATTTCTTACATTATTGACACGATTCGTCTGAATAAATTGTTTGTTTTACTATTTCTTCGTATCTACAGTGAATAGACTTACCTTCTTAAAATATTTCTTATGAATGTTGCCAGTTTTTCTATTTCACGTAGTTTGTTTGGCTTACTTTTTCATTTTTTCTCACCTGTTTTTTATATATATATATATAATAATAATTTGGAATCTTTTTCAAAGTAAACTAGCATACATACATTTGCGTACGCGATTGTAATAATTTATTGTCACATTTACAAACAAAATAACAATATAATACTGATGTACATTATAGATTTTTTATAGCTCCGTCGTGATTGTAAAGCGAAATGAAGGCCCGATATACATATATCGATAATGCTTATAATATAACATATTATAACCATAGTTCGTGGACTTGGAGCCGGCCACCCTCACTGAATAAATATTTCTATCTAATATTTAATCTCAATATTTCACCGCACAGCCGTGTACCCTGCAGCTTTGATTACAAACCATAATATACGAATAGCTGCACGATGCATCGTACCTCAAATATAATTCATTGAAACGAAAAATAAAAACTTGAAACGAATAATTTTGAAATAGAAAAATACTCGTATTTATGGTAAAATATATTTATGATATGAGACGTAAACGCGTAATATAAATTAATTTTACAGCATATATAATGTTGACTATTGCTTATGCCCTTTTGGTAAACGCTTTGTTATTCAACTATAATTACATATATTATGTAGAACATGTTATAATGTTATATTTTTATACTAATAACGAAATTCGCCCATCCGTATATTATTACTCTGTATTTATTTAACAACGTTATGACCGACAGACCGAATTATTGATGGTAATATTTTTTATTTTTTTAAGCGATCAAAACGTCGAAATGCTGCAACAATACAACCGGTTTTTTTTTTTTGTCTTTCGTGAAATCTTGATCCCGAAACGTCCAATAGCAAAAATATGGAACTGAAACGACTCACGTTCTATACCGACGGTAAAACAAAACAAGATGATCTCTGTGTTTTACATGCTCCGGGAGAACAAATGATCGTGCACAGATCGTCCTACTAATTTATTATAGACAAGATACTATGATATTATACTATACACAGTCTCATTGGACGCCAAAAGCATACGCAGAACTATAAATTTTGTTTTTTTTCTGTGATAAGAAGCACACGTAATCAAGACGTCAAAATAGGATTGTAATATTTAAGTATATACGTATATTTCATACTAGTGAAACACTATCTTCGAACGACGAAAAAGAATAATCGCCTTTTCATATTTGACCAGTGTAATTTTTCTTTATTAAAAATAATATGAATAATGAAACTCGAGATTCATATGTTAAGATATGGCACAGCATAAACAAAATTATTCTCCGTCGTTAGATGACTACTGACTAATATTAATTTTGTTCGTTAGAAGTACAACTATGTATAATAAATTATATTTATAAGCAAAATGTAATACCTATAAAGATAAAATTAGAGCTGACCATTTAAGAATCATAAATCACAAAACTTATAGTTCATAAAAAATACACTTGACTATAATTTGAAAAGATTTACCACGAGTATTGTTCGGTCCTAGGGTCAAATAGTCTTGGTGGGTGTGTTGAATTAAAAAAAAAAATTTAGATCATCTTATTAATAATACAATCCTGAGAGAAGGAAGTTTATAATATATAAAACAATGATAGTCATCATTTTTAACACACCCACCAAAAGTATCAGACTCGACCCGAAGAGTGAAGAATACCCGTGGTGCGAAGTATGTTCGGCTTTTTTGTCAATACTTCACTTTACTTATCTTTGCTTTACTTTAATTTACTTGACTTTACTTTTCTTTACCTTACATTACTTTAATTTATTTATTTTACTTTTATTTCTATACCAAAAAGTGATTACAGAAAAATAAATAAAAATAAAAACTAAACATCAATGTAAAAACACTACCTTCTTCGCTCAGAATCTAAAATAACGAATGTATTATTATACTGTTACCGTTTGAATACACGTATTTTAATTAAATTTTATACATGTTATTCATTTAATACATCAGAGCAATTAAAATTAATACGTAAATTTGTTGAAAGCCAAAATATTTTTATTTTTGCAGTGAGAGGATAGGTTTAAGAATAAAAAAATATTATATCCAAACAAATGGTAAAATTACTATGAATACGACAGGTAAGTAAACTTATAATAATTTATACATATTATGTTCAACACCAGTTCATTGATTTAAGTACCAAAATAATTTAGAACCGGTTACAGCCGTTACAGTATGTTTGGGTTATTGCCTATTACCTATTGGCATAACAACACGTTTGCGCATAGGTCATAGGTTGAAATAAACTGTTGAAAGAATAATTTGCCATTTCTAAGCACAATATTAAATTTCAAAATATTTTTATTATTTTTGTCATATCCTATAATAATTATCATTTGACGTAGACTTCACTACCATAAATTAATTTTTATTAAATTTTAGTTCCCTACGTACCTAGATGGCTTAAAATATTACTCTCAAAAATTATTTGTAAATATTAATTTCCGTTATAAATTAAAATAAGTTCAAAATGGATATAAAAAATACACAGTAAAATTAATATTATATATATATTCAAAATTTCAGAATGTTCATACTAAAGTATATAATATCATAACATATATTTCCTATTTGCCCGACTTTTCATAGTGAATATTTAATTACTCCTTTGAATTTGTTAATTTATATTCTAAATTAAAATATACTTTAGATACCTATTAAATTTTATTCTTGGGAAACATACAGAGCCAACAGGAATACACGTAATGTGGATAATATGTACATACGATTATTTTAGACACACATACATAATTCATAAGGTAAAAAATAAAAACAAATAAACATCATTGTTAAAATAAAAAATACGAAATACTATTTTATTATATTATATTATAGAACATTCGTATCAACTAATATACTAAATAAGCATTTGGATTTTATAAAAATACTTCCCTGCACCCGTTATAATAATAATTAATAGTATACGCTTTTCCTGACAAAATTTTTCTGACGGAATAACCAGAATCCAGTGGAGTAGCTCATGAAAGATCAGTCGTGTTGATGATTACAAAGTATGATTCAACGCTTTCTTATTAAATGGGGTGTTTCTCAATTCCTGATGATGATTAATGAGATATCCCCTATTTGTACATTTTTATATATCCCCTATAATATTATAAATGTAACCAAACATAACAATACATGCACTAATGCACATTTCATCGACCGATCATGCTTTGTTAATGTTAACTTTTTTTGATAAGTATAATAAATATTCTTACAATTTAATCTAGGATATGATCAACTGATATCATATATAAAGCAAATCACAAGAAATTATCATAAGACACTGTATACTATAATATAGTTTATAGACTTATGAAAATATACAAAAATCGCAATTACAATATTATAAAATAAATACACCGTAAAATTATGATATTTTTCGTAAAAGTTGTTGCCACTAAATTAATGCATGAAGTGAGAATGGACAGAACATTTTCTTAAATATTTAAAGATACTATTACAGATATTGAGATTTATGATATTAATCATCACAATAATTACGTATATTTCAAGAGAATAAGTAAATTGTGTTATATTTATGCCTCTCCATTTTGCCTATAATCTGTAAATAAGTATACAAAAAAAAGCTCCTTCTATCAACCATAATTATATGGTTTATTTAGACAATAATATAAGAAACATTTTGGCGCAAGAAAATTTTGAAAATGTAAAAAAAAATTATTGGACATTTTCCTAACACTTTTTTCTCATTAACTTTTTTTCCTTTTCTTTATTTATTAGATAAAAAAAATAATAAAGTAAAGTAAAGTATAGACAAGAAAGTCGGTCATACTTCGCACCACGGATATTTTACGCTTTTCGGATCAGATACTTTTGGTGGGTATATTGAAAATGACAACTATTATTGTTCTTTATATTTTTAACTTCTTTCGTTCAGAATCGTCTTATTGAAGAAATGATTTTTCTTTTCTTTAAAATTCTACACATCCACTAAGAGTATCTGACCCGAGGAGCGAAGAATATCCGTATAGCTAAGTATGTTCGACTAAATAATGTTTACCTTGCTCTCAAAATCGTTTTTTGTACCAATTCGAGGATACGAGCATTGATATTATAGTTGTAACTAGGTCCTGATTTGAAAGGAGCTAAAGTTCCAAATTTTTTTTTTTCATGCTTTGAGAGTAAATTAAATTAAATAGGTACTTCTCAGTCAAAGCTATCGGTTTTAGATTTTATGTTTGGTTTATTGTACAGATGGCCTTTCGTGAACTGAGCTAACCTACAATACTAAAATACTGGGTACGCCATTGATATTATTCTATTATTTGTATTCGCAACAAACGATTGTCACATTATTATTTATTTATTAATAAATACTACACCTCCCCCAGAACCCCTAAAAAATTTAGAATTAATAATAAAGTATAATCAGAAAAATATGTTTTTTCTTTTTATGGAAAAACTTTATCGTTTAGATATACTTGTCCATAAGTTTCATACAGAAATTTTTTACATCATAAATTACACCCAAGTGGTATTTTAAATAATTCATTTTTTTATATTTCTCAATACTCTGACCAGAAACGAGGAAAATCAATCGATCAATTTAGTAAAAACGGATGCCGTAAAATCAATTTTCATAAATTCGATTTTATTAATTTTCATTGAACTCTAATACTAATAGGATAAGAAATTTGAAATTTTCACCCGTTATCAACAATAGTGGGTAGACATAGATAATTCAGTTACTATCTATTCTAAAAGTTATATTGCTTAAATCTTAAATGCCTCCTTTTAGGCATTCCTAAAGGAACCTAACCTTATCATAGACGAATTTCGGATAAAATATAAATATGTTACAATTGTTCAACATACCTATCATTCAACATAAAACCGATAATTATTGTTGTCTATAATTAATTGAAGCTCCAGTCAGAATCGTTTTATTGAAGACATGATTTATTGTATCTTTAAAGTTCAACACAACCACCAAGTATTCCACCCGAGGAGCGAAAATGCCCATGGTATGAAGTATACTGGCTTTTGAAGTTTTTATACGATAATAGAGTACTATAATGCCATAATTTCGGAACCTATGTCCCAATATGCACATTCAGACAATATGTTGTAAAGCGCTTAAGCTGCTAGGTTTTATAAATCGTGTCTCTACAGAGTTTCATTTACTTACTCCATTAAAAACTTTTTTTTGTTCCTTAGTTCGTCCCATCCTTGAGTATGGCATCATACTCTGGGACCCATCCACCATAACTGCTAGTAACATGATCGAAAGGATCCAAAGAAAATTCCTCTTGACAGAGCTGCTTTTAAATTAAATGTACCCTGTTCACCTCACGATTACACAACAATACAACAGCTTTTTTTCTTAGAAAGTCTCGCTGATCGTCGTCATTCAGCAAATTTATCCTTCCTATCTAATCTACTTTCCTCAAAAATTGATAGTCCCGAATCACTATCTCGTGTTTCATTCAATGTTCCCTGTCGCCTAACACGATCATCTTTTCCATTTCTATTCCATTTTCCTCCTCTAACTACACTCGTAACTCTCCTATCATCCGTCTTATGCGTATTGCGAATACAGACACTTCTTTCTCCCTCTAATGCTGAGACTTGTTTTCTTAAGTATTTCATTATTATATTATATTACTATGTATTATTATTATATTTATATTAAATGGGTCCGTCCCGTACTGTAAACTTAAAATAAAAATAAAAATAAAATAATTTTACATTTTTCATTAGGTTTTATTCGTTTTTCTAATAAAATGACAAATTTGTTTAAAAATTATAATTCATTGTCCTTTTTTTTTTTGTTAATTTTTAGAAAATTCAACCGTAGTCTATAGATAACTTTAAATGAAATGGATTATTGATGAATTTTTTTCAAATAATTTTCTTCTTTGAACGTAATTTTTAAGTGACAAATTGAGTTCCTCTACTTAGTATTTCCCTATTCCAGCACTGCTTTCAGAGTCGGGCGTACTTAAAAAAATGATATTAGCAGGAAAATACGGTGAGAACATGTTTGCTTAGTAAAGTTTTCAAACTTAATCGAGGAACATTAGACTTTTTTAATATTTATGTTTAAATTTTCATGAGTTTGCTACAAAATATCAAGCCACGCATCGATCATTTACACATTTACACTAAATTTTTTCGGTAAAGTAAAACACTGAAAATTGAATATTTAATAGAGTTAAGCTGAAATGTATATTGTTTTAATCCGAACAATTAATAATAAAATTAAATTAAATACTTACTCGACATCCTAATCACCTATTAGATTTTATACGGGATCAGTTATTATTTTGTTGTAGGTTGCACATTAGACTGATTCTGAAGCCTAGTTATTCAATACTCTTTTGTTTTAAACAAAGAACAATGTACGAGTACATATATAGTAAGTAGATAATAATAGTAGTGTATATATAATATTATATTATTATAAGGTACATGTACTATATAGTTAAAAAACTAAAATTGATTTCATAATTACATTGATTTCCATATTTTCAGTAAATTTTTTCAAACAAAATCTTGTAAAATGTTGAATTATTCATCCATAAAAAATTTTCTTTAGCCAAAATATTCGCCACGTAATCCTCCATCTATGTACCAAATTTCGTGAAAATCGATTGAACAAATAATTTTTAGATTCTGAACGAAGTGAAGGATCTTATATTTTTACAATGATGTTTATTTTTTTTTCTCTTTCTGGAAACACTTTTTTCGTATAAAAATACTTATCCAAAAGTATCGATCAATATCTCTATAGAACCAGAATCGTACCCAAATGGTACGTTAGAGTCATTTTTCCAATTTCTTCTGAAAGAATCTCGAAAATCGTTAGTCAACTTTTTTTTTTATACCCGTTTGAAGTTAGAATTTCTACTGAATTCGTTAGTTTTACTTAAAATTACGCACTTTAACGTACATATAAGAAAATTAGCTTAACTGATTGTTTTGAAATTTGGTGTCCAGATAGAAAATTTCATCGCGAATATTTTGGTGTAATAAAATTTCTTACGGACAAAGAATTAAACATTTTACAAGGGTAAGACTGAAAGAAAGTCGAAGATATTACAGACAGATATTGCGAAATATCTATATATTATAAGCATTTAATTACTGAAGGTTGATTATGTTTTATTGCATCTTATGTATTTTTCGACGCTGTATACGATGGTGTGAATT
>JAIPRM010001210.1:16416-33576 GCA_025469315.1 Stegophylla sp. TES_Ste_2020 | reverse complement strand
AAATTTAATACGCCCGTCAAGAGAATACCACCCGTCGTGCGAAGTACACCCATTTCTAAATTTTCTTTTGGAAAAAACTGTCCACAATTTGCAAAAAAGATCTGGAAACCATCATTTTATTATCTAAACTTTATGAAAATCAATACATAGATACACAATAATATGAGAAATATTATGGAGCAAGAAAATTTCAAAAATGTGGAAAAAAATTTCCGAAATTTTTTTTCATCAATTTTTAAATTCTGAACGAAATGGAGAAGCCTATGTTTTTACAATGATGTTTATTAATTATTTTTTCTTTCTCTGTGAACAATTTTTCGTATAGAAATACTTGTCCAAAAGTTTCGATCAGTAACTTTATAGAGCCAAAATCACACCCAGATGGTGCTTTAAAGAGGTCATTTTTCAATACTCTTTCTCAATACTTTTTCCAAAAATGGGAAAAATCTGTCGAAAATTGACAAAAAACGGCAAAATATGTAATTACCGAAATTTTCGTATTATTGAAAATTGCTTTTTAACATAACTTCTAAAATAATGCAACTAGAAACTTTCAACTTTCACCAACTACTAAAGACGGTCATTAAAACATTTCATAATAATTTTAAAAAATTTTGATCAATTTTAAGTTAAGTACAGCATTTTTAAAATTTTAGAAATTTCTCAATTTTTGTTAGTTTTTATGTAATAAAATTTTTGATTTTTGATACTAAGACATGAAAATTTAATATGATCTCACTGACATATACGTCTCATTAACCTGAAAAAATCTTGAAAATCGTAAATCATCTTTTTTCTCCATAACCGTTTGAAGTTAGAATTTTGAAGAAATTACCTAAAATTACCCTCTTTAACGTACATAAAAGAAAATTGATTCGATCGATCTTTTTGAAACTTGATACCTGGGTGGCGAATTTCATTGCGAATATTTTGGTGCAATACAATTTCTTACGGACAATTAATTAAACATTTTACAAGGGTTTGACTAAAAAAAATCGAAGAAAGTACGGACGGAAGTAATGTTTTTTGCTTATCTCATCTAAATGTATTTTTCGACGCTATTAAATACGATGTATTCTGCGCCACAAGAGACCGCCGGCTACCAGTCCATCACCCACATGTAATTCGTAATCGCGGTACTATTTTTCCCCGACGTAATTGTTTTTATTATTTATAGACTATGGCGATTGTGTTTATGGAGTTATTCGTGTTTACATATTTATTAATAAATAGTTACATACTATTCAGTGTATATGTTACTGTGAATGTCCGCAATTGGCAAATGCTGACAGTCACCAGTGAATGTCATCATACACCAAAATCATTGATGAATGTTGGCACATTGATAAAACTCTTTTTGTCACAAACCCTGTAAACATTCACTAGTGAATGTGTCGATATTTACATAGCAATGTTGGTGAATGTTGATAATGACGATTTATAAGGTATATTGGGCAATGTAAATTGTGAAATATTTTTAAGCGTATTAAGTTACCTGTTTAACTAACATATAATATATAAGCGTAGGTCAGTTCACCGGGTACTTGATCGACTCCACTTCGCTCCGCTAATCAAAAATATACCTCAGCTTGTTATTCAACGTGAGGGCATTTCGGCTTGATAATAAATTGTATTTCACCACTCATTTAAATACTATCGATTATCAAGCCAAAATGCTTCCACGTTGCGTAACAAGCTGAGAGATATTTTTGATTTGCAGAGCGAAGCAGAGTCGACCAAACACCCGATGAACTAACCTACAGTTATTAATTTAACAAAAAATAGTCGTCATTACTAGCATACCCACCAAGAATATCTGACCCGAAGAACAAAAAATATCCGTGGTGGGAAGTATGTTCGGCTTTCTTGTTTACTTTATTTTTTTTTATCTAATAAATAAAGAAAAAAAGTAAAGTGAAGTAAAGTAAAGTATAAACATTTTCTTTTCGAACATTTTTTTTTCTTATATTATTAACTTCCTTCGTTCAGAATCATTTTACTGTTACTGAAGAAATGATTTATCGTTTCTTTAAAATATAATACGCCCGTCAAGAGAATACCACCTGTCGTGCGAAGTACACCCATCGTGCGAAGTATATCCGCTTTTTTTTTTTATTATGACATTTATATTTTATTGTAATTTGAAATTATTTATGAAATACTCATTAGAAGTAAGGGAATACATGAAAAATCAATTTTTGTTTTACGTTAATGATATAGGTATATAACAAAATAATTTTTAGTTAAACATTTAAGTTCAATGCGTGTATATCAGTGTAATATGTAAGATCAGTGTACAATCACATAAATATGAATTAATTTCGTTATTCTGGTCAATTTTCGACAATTTGGTGTAAGCATAATATTTATTATTAAGTTCCTTTTTACACAAATTTGATCATTTACACCAGTAGTTCTCAACCTTTTTATATAATCACCATCCCCTTAAAAAGCAAAATATTTTTTAACGCCCCCCTTAAAAAAGTTTATCTACTTGAAAAGTGTATAGCTTCAAAACTTAATGTATGTATAATTGGCATTCTCTTAGAGCTAGGGTTGGCTAAATAAATGATTTATTATTATATTATTATTCATTTATTTATACTTAGCATTTCTCAATATTCGTATTATTTCAAAGGGTATACACTTTTCGCCATTGTTAGACCCCCCGACCCAACCACAAAATCAGACATTGTATACAACATTTTTAGAAAAAAATCGAAATAACCATTTTCTGAAACTGATTTTAAAAAAATATTGGTAATTAATTCTTTGGTAGAAGTTAATTTATTTATTTTCTTTGATTTTTTAATTTTGCAAATAATTGAATAATATTGTCATGAGTTACCAATTGACGTCATTATATTATTATCATTATATTGAACATAATATTACTTCTTAAATATTCAATTTACGTAATTCGTTTTATTTTTAATCTGTTTTTATATTAATAATTATAATTAGGTATACAAATTTATTAAATATTCAAGTTAACAAAATATTATAAGATATCCTTGGAATTTAATTTTGATAAAAATTATTAATTTTTATCAAACACGTGGTTTAGCCATAGATAATAGTCATTAGATAATATTTTGTGTTTATTTTATTTTTCAAGAAGTTAATTATTAAATTATGTTTTGATGTGGTGTTAAAAATTTGTAATACGCAATTGTATAACTTACTCCTGGAGTATGAAATCCGAAAACAAAGAACAAGCGGTCCATAGACCTGGACCAGCTAAACAAGACAATAAAAAACATAAAACCGGTCGCCACAGAAGTAAAGGAACTCTAGAAATTTTGAAAAAAGGTATTTACTTAATAAGTAAATTATATCTATAAGAATAGCAATTGTATTAGTATATAAACAAAATGTATTTAAATTGTGCAGCCTTTATATTTTAAACTGTTGTTGTTTTAGGACGTTCTGCGCAGAATGCATACAAATCAAAAACAAATCACCATTTAAGTCGTATGGAACGTAGAAATCAAGCCAAGCTTTTACGTAAAACCAAAACGGAAAAGGTTTTGAATGAAAAACGTAGATCTTTAAGTGTACCTCACTTAGTTGCCGTTATTCCTTTAAGCAACAATGTGTTTGTTAATGATAAAATGATGGAAATGATCAATATACTGCAAAAAGCCGATGTGAAATTAACAACAGCAGTTGCTTCTGAAGGATATTCTCATTTATGGTTTCTATAATTATTTTCTGTGGACATAATATCATACCTATAAGCTTAAATGTTTTTTTCAAATTATTTTTATTTTTAGGGTTGAACAATTTAAACAAGCGTTCACTTTCATTAGACCTGACTGTAGCAGTGTTCTTGGACTTTTAGATACACTCAAAGTAGTAGATACTATTTTATTTATGGTTTCTGCTAATAGTGGTTTTGATCGTGATGTGGATTTATTAATGACTTGCATATTAGCACAAGGACTTCCATCAACTGTTGTAGCTATTACAGACCTCGACAAAATTCCTCTTAAAGTTTGTGGTTATTATTTATTGATACTTTACTAAACGTATAATTTGTATATATTTACAATTTTATTTTAGAAACAAAATGAAGCAAAACAGTGTATTCAAAAAGATATCGAAAACTGGTTGCCGGATGAAAAAGTTAGCAAAATTGATACATCCACTGATATTCTGAATGTTCTAAGACGTATTAGCTCCCAAAAACAAAGGTCAATCACATTTCGTGATAAACGTGCGCATTTATTAGCAGAAGAATTGTCTTTTTCTCCTAGTCTTGATGTTTGTATATTTTTAAATAAAATTCATTTAATGTATTAATTCAATATGTAAGTTTTAGTCAGTATTTGTGATTTATAATTTTTAGGAAACTGTTGGTACAATGAAAGTGAGTGGTTTCCTTAGAGGTCAATCACTTTCTGTTAACTCTTTAATACATATTCCTGGATGGGGTGATTTTCAAATGGAACAAATTGATTTAGCATCTAATGATTTCATTAAAAGTTTTACTGGGAAAGATGTGCAAACTACTATCTTGGAGACTGCTAACCCTGAATTACAAGTTTGTTGTGTTTTGAAAATTTTAAGATATATTATTAAAATTAAATAATTGATAGGAAACATTGGCTTGTGTAAATATTCCTGATAATATGGTATATGATCAAACTTGGCCTACAGATGAAGAAATTAATGAGGTCTCTGGCAGAGGTAAAAGTAAACGTATGATTAAACGTGTTCCTGAAGGTATGTCTGTATATCAGTCTGCTTGGATACCTGACGAAGAATCAGATGATGGTAATTATTTATTCAAATCATTAGATTGTACCTAATTTTTAACTTCTTAAATATGTTATACAGATAATGTTAACACAAATTCTGAAGAAGATTCTGATGATTTTTATTCAATTGAAGATGAAAATTCTGATGCTGAGATGGAAAGTGTTGTAGATAATGATATTGAAACTATGTCTATGACCTCTGGTGTATCTGAAGCACCAGTTGAAGCTGAAAAATATGATTTGCAGTTTGATTTGAACGAAGAACAAAAAATACTTTCAAAAATTAAAGGTTTGAATTTAAATTTAAAATTAACAGAATTCTTAATACTATACATTCTAAATGACATTGTAAATATTTTTTAAATTAAATATATACAAATTTAAACTTAATTACATAATTTCATATTTTATATTGAAATGATTTAAGATTATATTACTACATTTTATGGATTCTTATAAAATGTTTTATTATAGTTCAATATTTTGAACAAACATTAAAATAGTTCCAACTTTAAATATCATATTCAATTAAATAACTAAAACAACATTATTGCAAAGTAATAATATTAAAAAATATACATTATATTCGAGTTGAACTTTACATAAATAACTTTAATTTTAGAAGCTAAATTTGATCAAATGTTCCCCGATGAAGTGGATACTCCTAATGATATGCCTGCTAGACTTCGTTTTGAGAAATACAGAGGTCTACAATCATTCCGTACTTCACCATGGGATGTTAAAGAAAACTTACCTTTTGACTATGCTAAAATATTTCAATTTGAAAATTTTGATAGAACACGCAAAAGGATATTTAAAAATTTAGACAACATTACTGGTGCAGTGGTAAATATTGTTATATAATTTCATTTTATTAAATTATATTGACTGATATAACAAATTTATTTTAGCCTGATTGGTACATAACGGTTCATGTGAAAAACGTACCCGCTAAAATGTTTCATTCAAGAGATGGTCGTAATCCAGTAGTAATATTTGGTCTTTTGTCCCATGAGCAAAAAATGTCTGTTCTGAATGTTGTTTTAAAACGACCACCTACTGTAGATTTTGATGAACCAATTAAATCCAAAACTGAGTTAATCTTCCAATGTGGATTTCGTAGATTTACAGCTCAACCTATATTTAGTCAGCATACAAATGGAAATAAATTTAAAGTAAATAATATTAAAAAAATTGTATTATAATTTCTTTGATATTGAATTGTATTATAGTATGAGCGATTTTTCCATCAAGATTCGATAGTAGTTGCTACAATGTTTGCACCTATTGTCTATCCGCCCTGCTCTGTTATAGCTATGAAATATTGTGAAGATGGTTCATTTGTGAGTTTTTTTTTTTATTTTTTAAGTAATACAATATGCATATAAAATAATATTAATTAAAGAAATTTTTATTTTTTTTTTTTTTTTTTAGCAAATAATTGGAAATGGAAATGTTTTATCTGTTAATCCAGATCGTATCATTGTTAAAAGAGTTGTTTTGAGTGGTCATCCATTTAAAGTACACAAACGTTCAGCAGTAGTCAGATTTATGTTCTTTAACAGAGAAGACATTGATTGGTTCAAACCAGTAGAACTGCGCACTAAATATGGAAGGAGAGGACATATAAAAGAAGCTTTAGGTATATTAAACTATGATTTATTTTATATGAAAATAATAATTGCTTAAAACATTTACACATTTTCAATTTATATTATATGGTTTCAGGTACACATGGACACATGAAATGTGGATTTGATGGTCAAGTAAAATCTCAAGATACTGTATGCTTAAACTTGTACAAAAGAGTTTTTCCAAAATGGACTTATAAACAATTTTATAATGTAATAAAATAAAATAAATTAAATTAAGTAATAAATTTAATTAATTTTATCTGTTGTTTTCCAAAAGTCTGTACACATCTCTATACATTATTTCTAAAAAATGTAACCTTGGAGTACTTTTCTGGAACAATGTTATTAATCCATTTTGAGATGTTTTAATTGCCAAGTAGTATAATACTCTTTGAGTCCGTATCACATCAACAATAAGTACATCGGCAATACTTTGCCAAGGCAATGAAAACACATTTTGATGTCCAGTGATATAAGTTGTGGTCAATTGTAGTCCAATTGGAGCTGCTATGAGTAATGTTTCACTATGTACTTTGTTATTGAAATATAATACTAACACAAACAAGATGAGTACAATCAGTCCGGTTTTCATACACAACACTGTCACACTAACTAGGTAGGAGTACAATGCTATTAGTAGTGACATTATAACGATGACGCATTCAGTAGTTGAAAAAGATTCACGTTTTTCAACACAATATTCTATGCACGAGTGTTTGAGCGATTCTTGCGTAGAAGATTTTAACAGGAGTCGATCGTCAGTCTTTACAATTTTCATTATTGAGTAGTCATGGAAATCTAAAACATCCGAATCATTCACGTTCGACTGTAAATTCCCAGCGACCAGTATCAAAAATATATCCACATTTCACGAATTTGATTTTATTATATTATGAATACTAAATTACTTATTGCTAAATCCTGAATTTATAAAATATTTCAATTCATGTGAGTTTGTTGACTATCTCCATATCATTAATAATTTTGATAAGGGTATCAACATCAATTTTTACCAAGGTTGTAGGTTTATTAGAATATGGGTATAGTACTCCTCCTGACTGATAAGAAAAGTCATAGTGTATACCAAAGACAATAGAATTTTATTGTCTATGACGTGTATACCATGATTTTATGCTGTTTATATTCCATAATTTAAAACCACGCTAATTAGCAGGCTGATATTTATTAAATAATATAGACTAGTCTTATATTATCTCTATGAATTTCTACCAAGAAAATTCAATGGTGATACCACGGTTATGTGATGGGAGAGACAGCCATGGGAGTTCTAACAAGGCCGTGTACAAGTTTCCACACAGTGATAAGAAATTATAACCTAACAATTCAAAAGTACGAATTTTATGACATTCATAAATGCCAACTTAGAAAAATAAAAATCTTAAAAATTTAGAATTAAATAATGTATTTATTTATGTATTCATAACTAATAACTGAACTACTGCCTATCAATATCATGCAAAGTGCAAAAGACATGTGAACAATTATAAACAAATAAGTTAGTAGTTAGTTTTGACATTTTAGTTAGTCGAAATACATAACGTAATACATAATTTATTTTCATTAAACAGGCCGGTCAATTCATTGACACTTAATGTCTTTTAATTTAATTTTTTATTTTCAATGGTTGGTACTTATTTTTTTTGTTACAGAATAATATTTTAGGTTATAATTTCTTATCACTGGGGGGGAAACTAGTAAGTTAGTAGTATCCCTTCTTACAATCATTAATTCGGATTTACGTTGGCGAGCCTGTACAGCAGCAAACTATCCAGTGGACTTGCCATATTCTGCTTAACACGTTACCATCGGCCGCCCTCTCTTGTCTGCCATTTCTGCTGAGGTTAGTGTGTTGACTGTCGGAGCAGTTTTCAGTAGAAAATTTCTTCGAATTCATCTTTTTCTTGAAAACTTTTAACGTTGTAATTTGACAAAACACATTTAGGACCACGTAAAACATGGGTGAGTACTAACATTTTATTTCATATATTAAAAAATTAAAAAAAAAAACTTTTGGCCATGTGGTTGTAATTACCTATCTATATCAATAACGCCAGTAATTTATGCTTTTCATTTCCAAACCAGCTATTTCTTAAAAACTCGTTTGCATTGTATCAAATGAACTAAACAAATACCTACCTGTTTAAATTTTTCAAGTAGAAAGAGAATGTTTTAAATAAATAACCATCCCTGTATCTAGATTAACAGGATCAATTAATTAATTTTTCGTGTTTATGTCAAAATTATAGGTAAACCTCGTGGTATTCGTACGGCACGTAAACATGTAAACCATCGTCGTGTGCAAAAGTGGGCTGACAAGGACTACAAAAAGGCACATTTGGGAACAAGATGGAAGGCCAATCCTTTCGGAGGAGCTTCTCATGCCAAGGGAATTGTTTTGGAAAAAGTGTAAGTATACTGTAGTTCACTATTACCTAGAGTCTGAACTTTATGCATTTGTGTATTTGTTTGAAAATCAAATTGAATAAATCTGATTTTTGATAGTTTTGATTAAATTGTTGTCTCTTTATTCTTAATAAAATTTAGTAATTATGAAATAGAATTAATAATTAAAGGTAGGTAGGTATTTAGTTTTTATTTACTACCTATTGAAATTTAAAAACAAAAACCTCTATTTGTATATACTTAGTAAAATTAATTAATTATTTTACGCGCCAGTGTAATGCCATAAAATCACTCATCACTTTTTGGTATTACCCCGCAATCCGCTTATCTATATAAATTTTATAATGTATTATTAATTTTGATATGTACAAGCTTAATGAAATAAGTTTTCTACTGTGATTAAAGATACGACTTTCTCTGCTCATCAACCACTCTGTAAATTGATGATATCCCTAGATTAGCTATGCAACGTTTGGACAATATGGTTTGATAATCATTAATTGCAATTTTATACTTACATATTTACAATTAACGATAATCTAACCAAAATGTCTCCAGCAAGTCTAGAGTTATTTTCGATTTGCAAAGTCTTGTCCTTGGTAAAAGGTAGAACAGTTCCTCAACAAAATCAGTTTTAGAACAAAAATTATTTTCCTTTGAACTAAATAATTACGAGTGAACTGTTATTAAGTCAGTAGTGGTGTGTTAACCAACAATAGTGACAAGGTGATAACAATCAAGTACAATATTTATTTCAAATATAAGTACTTATGTTTTTTTATGAATATATAAATATAAATGATGTATCATATATATTATATAATGCATATTTTAATATTTACTATTTAGGATGCATATTTATAGGCCTGCATATATTTTTGATTTTAATCGCATAAAGTCCTGAACCCTGATTATCACTTTTTAATAGTTGATTGACATATATATATATATATATATGAATGTATGTATAATATAATTAACAAGATATATCATCAACTTATTAGTCACGCAGCTTTAATGATGGTCATAATAATATTGTTCAAGATAATGAAAACAACTTTGATCACTTGCGCAAACTGATGATTATCAAGTTTTCGTGATAAGTTGTTGACATACCTTGTTAATTATATCATAAATGTATGTATGTATGTGAGTAATCAATTTTCTTTATTATAGTGGAGTAGAAGCTAAGCAACCTAACTCTGCTATCCGTAAGTGTGTCCGAGTACAACTTATCAAAAACGGAAAGAAGATAACAGCTTTCGTACCTAGAGATGGTTGTTTAAATTATATTGAAGAAAACGATGAAGTATTGGTTGCAGGATTCGGTAGAAAAGGTCACGCTGTAGGAGATATTCCCGGTAATAAATCAATTTAAAGTTTATTGTTTTTATGTATTTTTTACTTAATATTTCTTTATAGGGGTCCGTTTCAAGGTTGTCAAAGTTGCCAATGTGTCTTTACTTGCTTTGTACAAAGAAAAGAAAGAAAGGCCTAGGTCGTAAAAATATTACTATGTAAACTTTTATTATTTTTTAAAATAAAATTAATTTTAAAAGTAAAAAATTGTGTTTTACTTTTAGTATTACAATTATATAATGTGAAATTGTTTTTCATTCTAACAGTGTACTAGGCATAATCTTAAAACCATGGAAGTGTTGTTTCCATCTACTCAACTGGCAATATAAACAAAATTTGATTTGTAGAACTTATTTTGGTAAAATAGTTGTTTGTACTCAAAATGTGGAAATGTCTAAAATGATTAAATGTTAAATTACAAAATTAGATTGAGTAACATTTTATCTTAAACAACTGTTAAATATAAATTTAATACTATGAACAAATTACAAGTATTGGTGACCAAGATCCCCTCATTCAAACCATAGAAAATCATAATCAATTCTTTTTGCTCTAAACTTAAATTTAGCTTGTTTAGTTGTATTATATTTTAGTTTAAAAATCTAATACAATTTAATTAAATATTTAGAGAAAAATTAGGTAGAGTTTATGTAAATTATTTATTAATTGTTGAAAGATATGAATCATGGACACAGACAAATTTCTGTTATTTTAGGTTAATATTTGTATTGACAATTAAAACAATTATTATAGTATCCAATATGAATACATTATACAATATATAATCAGTAAAAACAAGATAACCTCTAAATGTGCAATCACTACCACCCTATTTATGGGTGAGGTTGGTAATAACATAAAACCACAATCAGTGACAGCAATCCCAAAGTACACGCTTTTTGAATCTCACAGTAAAAATTAACCACAAAGTGTGCAATTGTTTTTGTGTCATGTATTATAATAACTCACAACTCTACTTTTAATTTATTTATATTTTATTGGAAATCATAAATATTTATGTTTGTTAAATTTCTAAACTAACAGAATTATTGAATCTCTGTTATAAATAGATTTCTAATTTACAAGTAAAGTAGAACATAATTATTTTTATAAAAATTTAATTTGTTATGAATTATAAAATTAAATAACTAGGTTTGCAGAGTAGCTTAAGTAGTTAACACGTTTAGATTCATATTTTTGTATACTTTCATTTATTTATGTATCATTTATTTCTATTTAAGACTTCAGGATTATGTTTCATAATACATTAAGAAGTTCTAAGAGCTTCCAGACTAAGGCCCTATTTATGAAATAATAGTTTTGAGAAAAAGACAAATTAAAATTTTAAATACTTCTTTTTTTTTTTTCTTTTCTTTTATTGAGATATATGCCTAAAAGCACTGAGTACAGTATTATTTACAATAATGTTTAAAGTGAGATTTTATAGGTAACAAAAACTAAGTACTAAACTAAAATATAACAATAAAAAAATAATACATAATAATAAGGTAACAATGAGTCGCTATTAAAAGTTAATCATAATTTATTAAATAGTTGTACAATTATTATACCTAAAAAAAATGTAAAACAAAAAATAAAATTAGAATGATAAAATACTAACTCCTATTGATACTTGAAAAGAATTAAAAATGTCAATGTCCTTATGTAGATTATTACAAGAGACCAGAGCTCTATTAAGGGGGGAAAAAGCCATACAGTGTTCTGTGCTCAGATACATAAAAAGTTGGCCTATTTCTAGAGTTAAATGACGGAACTGAAAAATTAATTAAACTGAGAAGAAAACTGTTTTACAAAAATGTACGCCTAGAACTCAACGTGCTAATATTTAACAATGTCCTAAGAGGTTCATAGTTGTGGTTAATAACTATGCATTTGTTAGGAATTTTTGAATTTATATATCTGAGAAATTTGTTCTAAACCTGCTAAATTTTGTTAATTCAACACTGATATGGGTTCCATACAACGCAGACATATTCTAGAATAAAATTGAGCTAATTAGTGCAAAATAAAGAACTTTTAGAGATAAAAGTATTATTAAAATCTTGGGTATTTCTAACTACAAAGCCAAGTGTTTGTGTAGCTTTCATTAACATAGATTGAATATGAGAATAAAATGAAAGTGAGCATGTAAAAATAATTCCAAGGTCTTTTATCGAGTCAACTTTAGATAAGCATTGAGTATCAGAGAAATAAACAATACAATAGGAGATTTTTTCCAATAAAAAGAAATTGAACTACATTTATTAATATTGACACATAAGCTGTTACAACACCATTCGAAAAAGTGGTCAAAATCTTTTTGCAATTTTAATCCATCCTCTAAAGAATTTATAGTACTATATAGTTTCAAGTCATCGCATTCATGCTAAAATTTGCAAATTTAAAAACTGATCCAACATTGTTCATAACAGAATAAATAATAGTGAAGAAATATGGATCGCCCTGTGGTACATTTGAAGGAGCAGAAATATTTTTTGAAATGCATCCATTTACTTGTACTTTCTGAGTTCTAAATGAGATATATGAGTTAAACTAAATTAAAATTTTTCCATAAACACCCATCAACTCCAACTTGTAAATCAAAACCGCATGGTTAACTGTATCAAACGCCTTACTGATATCTGTATAGATTGCATCAACCTGATCACCTTTCTCAACCACTTTGATTAAATAGTTATCACATGGAATATATATAAATATATACTCAATGGTTATAATAAGTATCCAAGTTTGAAGTTGTAGAAGTACATCTGTACTTAAGCGAAAACCAATTTGTTCCGGTATTATATCCTTAGAGATAAATAAGTTTAGTTTAGGTAATAATACTAATTCAAATAGTTTTAGAATGGTGGACATAAGGCTGATTGGTCTATAATTTATTATATCTGAACGAGTCCCATTTTTAAAAATTGGTTGAATGAAAGATGACTTCCATCTATCAGGAAATGTACCCAAAGAATGGAACATTTTTATTTTGCATAATATTAATACATATACAAAAATTGAAAATATTTTTTTTTAAAAAGCCTGACATTATATACATTTGTATATCTATACAAAAAATGTTAATAGAAAAAATAAAAAAAAAATAAATATTGTAATAACACTTCTTCACTTCATTCAGAACCTAAAATAATATAATATTAATTTATTAAGTTAATATTTAAATAGTGTGATATTTTTCACCATAAATATTGTAATTAACTTTTTCATCATCAATGTTTTCTTTTTATAACTTTATAAAAAATAAATATATGTAGCTAACTTATGTATAATATAGGTAAAACATAAATTGGATATTTTTTTTATTTATTTTTTTATTAATTGGGTGATAAATACTGATAATTAATTAATAGCTATATCAATATATTATATACAAAAAAAATCCAATAGCAAAATATTTAAAAATTATTTTGCATATTTGTGCTTTAAAAGTGCATAATATTTGAAATCTTTTAAGTGCATATATGCATTCATATTTTACAATTTAAAATGCATAAAAATCCGTTTTCTAATGATAGCCATAGACTAGAAACATAGAGTAATATACAGAGAGGCCTATGACAATACCAAGATCTATAGAGAATACATTTTATGACAGTAGGACTTGAAATCACAATCACAAAATGCTAGAAATATTGTAGTGTAATATTTTGATAGTGCCTTACATCAATTTTATTATTTTCTGATAAGTATTTGAGTAGACTGATAACATATCAGGAACAGTAGTAAATAATAATAAATATTACTTCTGAGCGAAAAATTACTCATAAAAGTTTATTCTTTTGACATAAATGTAAGAAATAAAGTCGTATTGTTTTTCAATTAGCTGTTCAAAAATATTGGTCTCGAAATTTACTGTTTCGTTCATTATTTTCGAATGAGTTTTGTTTAATTACTATGCCAAGCAGCGTGAATTCTTTCAGATCGACATCGTCATTGTCATATTTACCTTCACCAGTTACACAAAGGTATGGGGTTTTGATCGGACTTGTTTCCTTTATTCACTATCTAAACACATTATTAAAATATTTTTTAGAACTTGTATGACTGCTGCTGTCAAACGATACCGCTATTTGCGGAAACTATTGAATTTCGAACAAATGGATTTTGAATTTGCACTATGGCAAATGACGTTTTTATTTATTAATCCACAAAAAGTCTACAGAAATTTTCAACATAGAAAAGGTATGTGCATATGTGCACTAAATGAATGTCTATTTAGTTTTTAATGTGTTAATCATGTACCTGTGATTAATTTTTATCTTCTTATAGAAACAAAATTACAATTTGCCCGTGATGATCCCGCATTTTTAGTGCTATTAAGTGGACTTCTTTGTGGTATATACATATAACATATTTAATATTCAAATAAATATGTTTTAATTGATTGTTATTTTTTACAGTTTCATCTATAGCATTTACATATGTTCTGAGGCTCGGTTTCTTTTCATTTTTAAAATTTCTGTTGTACATTGTCACAGTTGATTGTTTGTTATCTGGTGTCGTAATAAGTACTGTTTTATGGTATGTTTATATATTTTATAATTATTTTTTCAATGTTATTGTTTGTAGATAAATTATTTTTTGGTATTAGAATGTTTACTACTATTTCATATTGATATTAAAAATTAATATTTCTAACCCTTTCCTTGAAAATATTTTGGGTAAACCTCTGCATATTCTTAACAAAGGTGCATTGAAGTACTGTTAACTTTCTGGCTATGTTTACTATTTAAAACGGTGGTTCCCAGCTGGGGGTATGCGTACCCTAGGGGTACTCAAGATGATTTTATGGGATACGCAAAAATAAATGGGTAATGGCATAATAGGTTGAATTTGATTTATTTAAATGGTTCATTTCGGAAACATGATATGTTATTAAAATTGAAAAGCTTCTGCTATACAAATAAAAACTTTACCATCAATTTATTTTTTGATACAGTTTATAGCATCGTTTCTCAACTTTTTTAGTATCGCGTTCTCCAAAATAGGTATAAAATATGGTCAATCACTTTGCGACCTCTTCTCCTATCTATATTAGATACAAATTTAAACAATAAAAATATTCTATCATTAACCAAACGAAATAAGACTTAGACATACTATTTCGAATATTAATTTACAAATACCATGTGTAATAATTTAAACTTGTCAAAGGTAGGTAAACGTTATGTTTCAAGTTGTTGGAAATTTCCATTAGCGGTGGAGTATCATTTATTCTTATTATTTTTTTGTTCAATAAATAGTTTTAAATAAAAAGATTCATTTTGTAAATCAGTATTTTATTATTTTTGAGCTACGCAACCCCTAGTCAAAGTGATCGTGACCCCCCTGCTGGTCACTACCCGCTAGTTGAGAAATGCTGATTTATAGATTATAAACTGTATAATGTATATTTTATATTAATATATGTCATTATTTGGCGATGATGTGCAATCAACTATGTCCAGTCGGGTGGCGCACACATTATTACATTAAATTACATTATTGCTATTTTTAAACTCTGAACCTAAGAAGCTAGTATTTTTACATTGATGTTTATTTAAATTTTTTCTGTAAACACTTAAAAATATTTGTATGTAAACTCCCCTAAATTCCAAATTATCGAGAGTAATGTATATGATATATCAACGTTTATATAAATATCTAAGTTTAACACAAGTACAAGTATAATTCAGTAAACAAAAGATAATGTAAGCTTATAAGCAGTTAGAAATAGTTTTTTTAATATAGCTATGTGCCAAAAATTATTATTTGTAACATAAAAATCAAAACTTAATTTTTCAAAAGAAGGTATTAAACAATAAGTTAATAACTTAATAAATTATAAGAATAAAATAATTGCCTTTAGTTAAATATTATTGAACATTTTACTCGTTATTAAGTTATGTTGTAACTTACTAATAGTACTTCTTTATTAAATAGCAATTTAACTAATCAACATTTAAAATTAAAATTTAACTAACTGCAATATCTTTGTAATCTTGTGTGTGTTAAGTAATAATATATTTTTTTCTATAATATATGCTTAATAAACATTTTATTATTATTAACAGGTTCATAGCTAATAAATATTTAATCAAATCAAACTACAAAGGCCAGGATGTTGAATGGGCTTATGCATTTGATATACATTTAAATGCTTTTGTGCCAACGTTAGTAATATCTCATATATTTCAGTTGTTTTTCTACAATGGTATGTATAATATTTTTCTTAAAGTACACAAAATACCACAATTTACATACTAATACCATCTATATGCAACGCATATGGGATTAACTGTTAACACAGTATTTCTGTGTATAAGTGAAAAATGGATTTGAAAGTAAAACTACAGCGCCTTATCAATATATTTTATTCTGTCTTTAGTCGAGCTGAACACTGTCCCCACTAGTTCAAGCTATAGATTTCTTACAGTGACTCAAATCTATACAAAACACTTGAAATCCAAGAACATTAAAACAGTACATATGCGTTGCTTATCTATAGTATATTTAATCTATGTTAATACCCATAGAGCAAAGTTTCAATGTTTGGCTTTTTTTTCACTTCAAACTGTGCTAAGAGATCCTCCAAAAATATATAAAAATTTGAATGGAGACAAGTGAATGTATCAAATTACAAATTTCACATATCATTAAATTTATAATCATTTGATCTGCAAATAGAACCTAAGTGTAATATTTCCCATGTCACTTCATCATTCTAGAACGCAACTAATCAGTGGCGGCTCGTGCTATGGAGGGTATCCGGTGAATTGATTGTGGACACAATTGATCGTAGGTGCAATTGATCGCCAAAATAAAAACTTATTTATATATAATAATGTTTTGAGCTTTCCGAATCTATTTATCATTTTATGGATTTTCACAACTTTACAGTACGCGGCGATAAGCACCGATCTAATAATTATTAGTACCTATATTATATATAATAATGTTTTATATTGGTCTAA
>JAIPRM010001210.1:0-16316 GCA_025469315.1 Stegophylla sp. TES_Ste_2020 | reverse complement strand
CAATTTATTACATATTATATACTAACATTAATATTTTACATGAAAAAATACAATTTTGTATGCATATTTTTAAACAGGTATATTTTATATTCAAATTATTAGGTATTTATTTATTTTTTTTTTTTTTTAGTATAAAATACAATAAATAAATTATAAATAAATAGGTTTTTATTTTGTACTGTAAAGTCATGAAAAACTATTAAATGATAAATAGATTCGGCAAGCTGAAAACATTATTATATATAAATAAGTTTTTATTTTGGCGATCAATTGCACCTACGCTCAATTGTGTCCACGATCAATTCACTGCCAACCGCTATGGAGCAATAGGAACACAGAAGAAACCCAAAAAATGTGTATTAGAAAAAAAAAAAAGTGTTATATTTGTATAATATTATTGAATTCAGAGTTATTATATACATAGTTGGTAATTTAAAAATTGTTTTTTGAAAAAAAAAGAAAAGATTTTGCAGATTTTTTCGTTGATAAGCTTATCTGTTAATGATTAGATTACGTGTGGAGCACAAATTTGTTGTGCATCGGGCGGCCGTACTAATATTCTTTGCATGCAATGACATGGTGTCCGATAACATACAGCGTTTTGGAGCAAAATCGATTTGTGCACCAAATCCGTTTGATTGTTACATTTGTTTCATGGCGTCATTAATTTCTATAATAATGCATCTAAAAATGTCCTTATATATCAATTTATGTAAAATTTTCGAGTTACACTACTGTTAGGTCTAGTACTGTTGTAATAATAAAAGTTTTTCATATTTTTTTTGTTCTATTTGAATAATTTTAAAAATAAATAAAATTACAGTATTTTTACTTTATGTAAAAAAATAGTTTTTGGCCCAAATTATAACATTTTTATGCACCACCTTTTAAAAACCCAACAAGCACTGCATCTAATTCAATAAATCCCATGTCAGTCATAGCTAATAAACCTACCTCTAAAATATCTGTGTATTACTATAATCGACATCTAATTTGTTAATATGTTATACGACGGTTAAGAATTAACTATGATAAGATAGTCGTTACAATTAAATTATTTTTATTCCATATTCTAATACAAAAAATGTTTACATATTATGTGTTCTTCTTATTACTGTGCATCTCATTTCTTAAAAACTTTAAGATGTTAAAACGACATAGGCATTTAATTCACTTGAGAACCATAAATTTAAGCTCAACACTATGTTACTACTGTGTTTATTGTGATTTCATCATTCTAAAATAGAGGTTCTCAAACTTTTTAAAGTACAACTCATTTTGAAAATTTTGATGACCCACAACAAGAATCAAATATTCTTTTTTTTCTTTAGCTCTTTTGTTTGCTGAACAACGTAAATAATAAAAGAGGCAGAATAAAAACAGAATTTTATATTTAAATTTTTATCTAAGAACTTTTATAACTAATCATTTATTTATTATAAAAAAAAAAAATGTTTAAAATGCACGCTTCACACCTTGGGTGGTATACTCTTGGCGGGTGTGTTAAATTTTAAAGAAACAATAAATTATTTTTTCAATAAAATGATTCTGAGTGGAGCTTCAGTTGATATACCATAATAGTAATTTTCAATATGTTTAACAATTATTATTTAATGACAGAATAAGCCATATGCAATTTTTTATTCGTGTAAATGATCTAATTTGTGTGATAAGTTACTTAATAATAAGTACTAGTATTACCAAATGGTCAATAGCTACATTATTTTTAAAATTGTGTTAAAAAACAATTTTTGATTTAATTAAAATTCAGATAGTAGCATATTTTACCGTGTTTGCCATATTTTCAAGATTCTTTGAGTTTTTGAAAAAAGTATTGAGAAATTGAAAAAATAACTTCTTTTAAGTACTAGCTAGATGTGATTTCAGATCTATAGAGTTGTTGATAAAAACTTTTGGACAAAAATTTCTGTACAAAAGTGTTCACATGAGGAAAAAGAGAAAAAAAAACATTATTGTAAATTCTTAAGCTTCTTCGTTCTGCTCAAAATCTAAAATTATTTAATATTATAATATAGGTACCTACATAAATTAATATAATAAAAAACAGTTTGATATTAATTGTTAATTGACGCAACATAATATTTGTTTCATAGAGAATGAATTTTAATTAAAATAATAATAATAATAATAATATTTAAACATATAAAAATTTAAAGCGACCCACTAAAAATATGATGGTGAAGCACTTTTGGGTTTTGACCCAAGTTTGAAAACCTCTATTGCAAAATATAAGTCCAACATGAATCATGTTATTAATATATTTGTTTCTTAGTATTTTTCAGAAATGACGGGTTTTTACCTTTATTTGTTGGCAACACATTATGGCTCATAGCTATAGGTTATTATCTGTACATCACATTTTTAGGATACAACTGTAAGTATTAAATATTTTATTCAGTCTAAAGTTCTAAACAATATTTTAATATATTCATTATGAAATAATGTTATCATTTAAATTCACTTATTTCAATCAACATAAAATATAAGAATATTCCACACAATCAATAATTTTATTTTAATGAAAATTAATATCAACTTATAATTACAACCACTTTATATATACATAACCACTTTATAATATTTAAAACATTTGTGGCCAAATTGAAAGACAAAAATTTAATGTGATCCGTTCTTCTTAGTTGATATCTTGAAAAAATATTTAATATTTGAAATTTAAATATTTAACCTAAATTTCTGTTTATAAAATTATTAAAAATGGATATAATATTCTTATTTTTAAGTATAATTTTGTTTTACTTATAAAAATTTTTTGTTCATTTCCTCTAATTTTCAACAAAACACAGTATCAAATATGTTAATTATAAATAAATTATTGTTATTGCATACAACATATTAAATTTAAAAAATCAATTAGTGTATTATCAGTGGACATTTTGGTAATTATAAGATCAAAATTAAAATATATTTAAAAACATACAAAGTGATATATTTTACCTATATATTATATATGATACTAATAGTAGTACATTTTTGTATTGAAAAACAAATTATTTACATTATTTTTTTTTTTTTAGGTTTACCCTTTTTGCACAAAACTGAAGTACTATTATCTCCATTTGTGTTGCTGTTTTTCCTATATATTTTGTCGTTTGCAATAAATTGGAACATAAGTGCTAATATCATGTCAATATATGAATACAGAATTCTGTGAAATAGAAATATTTTTTTTTTTTTACACATAAATATATGTGTAAAATTAAACAAAAAACTTTCTTTTTACTAATTTATTTAAGTATTTTATATATGTACATATTTATATAATACATAATATGTCAACCTATTTTTAAAACATTTTTATATAAATATTCATGTTATATGAGATATTATATACAAAAAACCTAACCTTAACATAATTTTGGTATGTTTGTTTACATGCGTTTGGTACGTTAATTATTTTTGTTGGACTTTTTTGAACTTTTTATCGCCTTGGATTTTTCTTTTTGTTTATCAGCAGTTGTTGGTGCATTTCCGGTCAAAAAAGAAGTTATCATTTCTGACATTTCAGGCATCTCGTGTTTTAAGTTTGTCAACTGTTCCATTTCCTATTACAAATATAAATTTATAACTATATTCATATAAGAATATACACATGTATTATAAAATATCAAACCTTTTTAGTTTCTGGGTCATTCATTAACTTTGGCAAAACTAATATGGCAAGTAAAGGCAACACCATGGTCAATACCTAAACATTAAAAAAAGCATATACATATTTAATAATTGTAGCAAGTACGAAAATAATAAAAATTACCATTGAATTGAATAGGAAATCTGTAACTTTCCATTGTTCTCGGTTGTAAAAATACTTGGCTGGCATGTAGTTAACAAACTCTAATGGATACGGTATCTGGTGAACATGAGATGATTGTATGTAATTTACTTTGCGTGCTCGATATTTGCCTTTTGAGTTGATTTCAACTCTAATTGGCTCATACACATAATTTGGATTGACTACTTCAACGATATATGATCCTGATGGAACTTTAGAAACAACAAAAGAGCCATTTTTCCTATGAAATGTAAAAAAATAATAATTACTATCAAATATATTAAAATTGTAAAAAATATAAGAGCACATAATAATGGGATATGCCTATTAATTATCTACCTTATAATAACAATGATGATTGTTCAGATAGTAAGATCACACTATTTATAAAAAAACATGAATAATGCAAAAGGGTAAATAGGGTACTTAATGAATACAAAGTATTATTTAACTACATAGTTTTAAAGCTTTAAATATTTCTCCAGTTGTAGGTTGAGTTTGTTACTGCCTTGTTTATATGTCTCTCTTGCCACTTCTCTCACCTATTTAAACACAGTCTCTTTTATTACTTTATTGTTGGAAAAATATTTCCTGACTGTAAGAGTCTTTGTCAAAGTAAACTCGGATGATGAAAATCTAGGCTGAGGATAGAGAATAACCCAACAATTGGAAAAAAAATTATTGAAACTTCTTTTTAGGATCAACAACGTATTATTTTGGTTGATTATATTCAAAGAAGAAACCATGAACTCAAAAGTGATATTGAGGACCACAACCTTAGATAAAAGTATCCTATGTCGGTCTATATCACCGGGCGCTCAGAGAAAATAGTACGCCGGGTGTCAAGATACCTGGGAGTCATGTTGATAATACATATGCGGATTGCTGACACATGTGCAGAGACAATATCTGCCGGATAAAAGCCACCAATTCAACCATGGTCTTAGATTCTTAATTTATTAAAATTAATCTTAGATCCATGTTGCACAGCAAGCTGAGAGCTGATATCAATTTGAATCAAGCGCAAAGGGAGTTTTGGGAAGTGAGCAAAGCAAACGAAGCTGCGAGCAAAGCGACTGACAATGTCATTCACGAGGACTAATATTTTTAATTTCTTAATTTTAAATTAATTATTAATAAAAATTAATGCTCTATGTTATCTATAGCACAGGTTATTTGTGAGTGACCCGATGGTCGTCCAGTTTTTTTCAATGTGACCGGGTAGTTGCAGCTGCCCGGTGCTCTATTATATCTCCGAGCACTCGGTGAAATAAACACAGCAAAAATGTTTTTGTTCAACTTGGCTATGTGAGTCAAAACTTTCGAGTATGAAATACTCAAAGAACAAAATATTTTGGTTAAGAATGACAGACAGTATATCAGATTCAGGTTTAAAAGTAGCTATTTAATTATGTACCAGAATTCACAGAAAACCAATGCCAGATATCACATTGAAACGTAGGTGCATGAAAAATATTTTTAAAATAAAATTTGAGAAGTAAAAATTTTAGCCCTTTCAAAAATTTTACTCTAGTTGCACCCAAGACTGAATTGCTACTCAATATTGCATAATAAAAAAAAAAATAAGTATAATTATTTGTTTCATTAATTCAAAAATAATTAAATAATAATTTTACAGCATTTTAAATCAAGTTTCTAATACTAATAATGTAAAAATATATACTGTTACCTAAGAAATCCGACTGCTTCACCTCCTTTAAGTTGAATGACGGTTTCGGCTAACCAGGAAGTAGTTAAGTTAGGAAGCATAACCATACCTTCGATGTCATAAAGTTCTCGTGTTGGTTCTGATTGACCGTTGACATAACATATACTATTCAACGTTATAGACATAAAAAAAAAACTAACTTTACATAAATTAATAATCATTTTTCTAGAAACTAAGAACTTCATTATTGAGGAAAATTATAATTTTCAGATTATTGATTTCAGATTTTAATAAAATGAATTTTTGGCTTGTTATCAGTGTTGCCACAAACAATTTAACTAAAAGTCCAAAAAAATTGAAAAATTATCCGACAATTCCGACAAAATTTTTTTCATCGCTTCGCTCGGAATGTTACCACGGAATTGTTATATTCTGTAATGTTACACAATACACATTAGACATTAGACCAATAATTACCACAAATTATGTATATTAATTATTTTGTAAAAAACTTACATCCTTTGGTTTCGTCACGATCACGAACTCATCCATAATATTAATAATATAAACTAAATAAATAAATAAAAAATATCCCGAGATGTATTAAGTAGGTACTTATTAGAAACAGCGATAGTCATAGCCCAAAGGGTTTTCAATTTTCATCATATTATAGCCTATTAGTTTTATTTATAGTTTTAACTACAATAATGTTGGTAAAATGCAATGTACGATATTGTCGATATTATTAAAAATAAAAACATACATAATATTCTGTTGTGTTTTATATTAATGAATTCTGTTACTGAACCTTTAAATATTGTTCCCCTATAAAATTGTTTAATTGGCGTGTAAAACTACAAATTAACAATAATAGGCGTGCGCAGGGGGTATGCAGGATATGCGGCTGCATACCCTGACACAATAATTCCTTGTTTCGATAAATATCAAAGATTAATGAAAATCACAACATTCTCAGATCTTCAAACTCCTTTATAAATATAAAATTATTATAAAATTGTTGCATCCATAAATTCTAAGCCCCCTGGTTTTTTTTCAATTTAACACATCCGCCAAGTCCCATCTGAGTAGCAACGAATAACCACCGATGTGGTACGAAGTGTGCCGGCTTTTTTAAAATTTAAATTTTTTTTCCTTCAACACTTTTTTGTATAAAAATACTTATCCAAAAGATCCGATAAAAAAACTTTTGAATTATAAATTTGTTCTAGATGGTACTTTAAAAAGGTAATATTTCGAAATTCTCAATACATTTTCCAAAATTTGCCAAAAATGCCTTTAAAACATTTATCTTAGTCTAAATTTTATGCAAATTTAAATATAAAAGGGCTGTTATATAAAAAATATCTTGATGAAAGTCAATTTGTAATACGTGAAAAATATTTTTTTTTTTTAACAAGTCCCATCCGAAAAGCCAATAGTACCCCATGGTGCGAAATATGTCCACTGTCCAGTTTTTTTACCATAATTTTAATTGCTTCTAATAATATTCGAAAACACCTGTAGGAAGCCACTGCATACCCTGAAAAAAGTCTGCGCACGCCTATGTTAACAATAATTTTTCATTAAAAATAAAAAGTCCGATTTAATAATTGTCCAATAAAAAATATCCGACATTCGAACTTTTATTCGACAATTGGCAACTTTGCTTGTAATATTCTTGTTATCAAAGTAAGATAGGAGAAGTCTAATAATCCAAGACCATGGTAGAAGTAAGCCAATGTACAATCTTGTTATCTATTTATCGAAAATGAATCAAATTCAAAATGTTTTGATCATTTTTGTGAGATCAAATTATTCAACCTCTAATCTTATTTTATGGCCCATGTAGTAGAACTATTATTGACCACCACAGAATAATTATTCTGATTCATTATAATGTTGGTCACCCTTTTATGTGATAAGATCATTGTTCTTATCATACCCAAACTGTAAAAGCACTATCAAAATTTAAATGCATCAAAATTCAGTAGTCAGTAATCAGTGCCACAAAGTAAATATTCTGTTATGGTACCTTGTTAATTGCTTTTAAAATTTTCTAATTTTTTATGCATTTCAAATATTCCTAAAGTTTTATAGTATGTACTATGTTTTGGTATTATGTTATCTACTGATGAAGTACCAAGCGAATAATTTTTAGTTCCTTTAACGCCATCTAATTTTAAATGTAATTTGTAAGCATTTGTCTTTAAATTATACTTGTTTAAATTGTTTCACGAAAATGTGTTCAACTACAACAAAATCATATTGGAAGGATATTGTATCTGCATTTCCAATATTATCCAAAGATGGACAGGTTAGTACAATGTAATTTTAAGTTTTAGTAAGAGGAGTAAAGTTTAAATTGACAACTTGATGCATTGCTGATTTAAAGTAGTAAATGTACCTATTATACCTACATGGTTATGTAGTTTTATGTTCTATAGGCATTTTAAAAATTTGAATAATGAGTAGACAGATACATTGTAAAATAATATTTTCTGGACAATATAAAAGATAATATTTATATTTTAACATGAAATAAATTTTCTGGTTTAAACGGACTTTGTCACTCACATCCAAATCATGTTATTTTTTACTATTTTCATTGTTTATGTTAAAAACAAATATGCTAGAACTAATTGGTGGGTGAGACTTGGCTTAACATTTATGATAGTTTAAAGCAGAAGTTCTTGGATTGTTGTACGCAACGTGATGGTACTACAGCATATAAATTTAATTTGTTTTTTTATTTATTAATGATTGTAGTAGATCAAATATTATTAGAATTGAGTATAAATTATTATTTTTCTTACTACCTAATAATATTAATTTTTATTATCTTTAATTATGACAAATATGTTTATATAGGTAAGTTATTATGTAAAAATTTATTTCAAAACTAAAACTTCCTTTTTGCACAAATTATAAATTTTGTAATATTTTTTAGATGAGTAAACAACAGTTTTATTGAAAATATCGTAACAATCTACTCGTTTATTGCATTACTTTATCATTTTATATAATTTCATATAAAATTTAAATAGTTGTATTTTTTGACATATTAATGGCATGCGGACATATGATCCATCATATATTCAAGTGATATATATGTAAAAAAAAAAGAGTTGGAGAACCTCTGATTTAAATGATGTACAGTAGAACTCCGATTAACCGGACTAATTAATGTCAAGGATGGTCCGGATAAGCAAATATCCGGATGATTGACATATGATATATCAAAAATTATATAATTGTATGAATATATTGTATGTATGTATTTATTATTAGTATATATGTAATTTAATTTAAAATTCGTAACCATAAACAAACAATTTTATTATATATTTAACTGAAATAAAATAAGTCTTAATTATAATATGTGACATATTTTAAAACCACAAAAAAAACTGACTTGGCACATTATTTATAATAATTAATTATTATAAAAAAACATTATTAAAAATAATATATACCTATTCTTTTTTTTTCTCATCCGGTTAATTGGACGTCCGCATGATTGGCGTTCGGATAATCGGAGTTCTACTGTATTATTATACTTTAAATGCCTACTAATAATATTATTTAATTATTTAAGTATAAAACATTTTAATATGTTTATTATAAAAATAGACTTTAATTAATTAATTGAGCCTAATATTAATTATATTTTATTTTAGATTGATAAATAAAAATGCTTTTGTCATAATTACACATTTTAATAGATTAACAATAAAATGTTATTATTCTTTTTTTCATTTTTTAACCCAATAAATCAAGAGATTTTTTTAATGAAATTCTGATATATCTTAGTTCTTGCTAATATAAATTTTTATTTTAATAATTTTTATTGTGTTGATTTTCATAGGATAAAAAAAATAAAATAAATGAATATAGCACTTTTGCATTAAAATTTAATTTCCAAAAATTTTAATGTGTCAAAATTGTATATAATGATAGCTAATTAAATAACATAACTATTTATTTTATGTTTAAATAATTTATATCCTTTGATTTACTTATTTTACAGCAGTTAGAATGTTGTGATGATGAAGAATTTATTGCTATAAAAAATATAATTGTGGAAAATAAACTCAAAAGTTTTGTTCATGGGATGGTTATGATCAAAATAAAAGAAGATTTAATGGAAAATATAAACACATTTTGGTTATATTTTATGCCCGATAACGTTGTTGAATTAAGTGGTCTGAAATCAGAAGAGAAAATTCCTGAAGATTTTGTTGGTTTTGAAAAATTTAGATCCGCAATTGATGATTTATTTAATTTAGCTCAATCATATGTTGACACAATAAATCGCCTACAGTTATTGTTTGAAAATAGTAATATTAATCTGTTGAAAAATTTAAATGCTCAAATTTGTGCTTTATTACATTCTCAGCTTCCTAGTGATTATAATAAAATAATCAAACAGTTTTATCAAGCAGCATTACGCGTTTTTATTAAAGATGATAGTGTTGGTGGTATGTGTAAAATTTAATTATATCTTTTTTTGTGAACCCTTTTTTAAAATTAAATTTATTAATTATTTTATTAAATAATTACATTGTTTATATTTGTACTTAAAAATTCAGTATTTTAAACTTTAACCAATGAAATTTAAATAATAAAAAAATATGTTTAGTACAATTTTTAATAGGTACTTAATAAACGTACCCAATTTTAAATCTTATATTAAAAAAGTGTGTACTTCGCACTTAGTTGGGATACTCTTGGCAGGTGTGTTGAATTTTAAAGAAACTATAAATCATTTCTTCAATGAAACAATTCTTAGCGGAGCTTCTTTTAATTTACAATAATAGTCATTTTCAATATGTTTAACAATTGTTATTGTCCAATTAAAATAACTAACATTATATTGTTAAACTTACTTAATTTAAAACTGACAATAGTATTTCTGTATATTTCACCAAAGCTCCCATCAAAAATGATTTATTAAAGAAATGATCTATCATTAGTTTGAAATTCAATATTGACTTTGACTAACCTATCCCAAGAGAGAAGAATATCCATGATGTATGTCTGGATTTTTTACATTAACTTTGTTTTAATTTAAATATTTTCAGATAAAAAAAATACTTCCAAAGAAGGGATGTATCGTTGCATTGGTTGCTTTTTTGAAGTATTTGAATGTAAATGTGAATATATTTTGGAATCCTTCCATTTAACTAACTGGTAAAAAAATTAGTTTCTTATTATGCTAATTTATATAAATAATTTAGTGTTTTCCTTTGCTATTATCCACATTTTGCATTTTTAAATTCTTTGATACATAAAACAAATGTTGTGCTTCAAAAACATTATTTTAAAGTTTCCAGAAAAAAATTCAATTTGCGTAAAAATCCACACCTTGCCTATAAAGAACTGATAAGTTCAATTGTTTCAATTGTTATCTGTCATTGTTAATAATATTTTGTGTTAAATTTAAAAACATATTTTGTCATCTGTGAAAATGTATTAATGTCATTACCTATTTTATTTAAGTTATTTAAAGATTTTAATTCAAATTTATCTAATTTTAAAGAGTTTTTAACAGTTTGTCACATTTTCAACAGGCAATTGATCACTATTGGTATTTTAGAACCATTAGCAGGTGATGTAATCATAGAATTAATTCATCAAAAAATTGAAACAGAAGTTCAAGAAATAACTAAAGAAAATTTTGGAGAGCATCATATATCAGCTTTAGAAAAAGTAAAGATTGTAATTATTTTTTCATTATAATGTCATGTTTATTTTGGATATAATTTATTTATTCCAGTGGATTGATACTAATGTATATGATTGGATGAAATATATATATAAACCAAAATGTAGTACATTAGAGCTTAAAAATACAAACTTAGAAATATTTATGAGAAAACTTAAACATTTACTATATGAATCATATGCTAGAACAAGGATTGATCAATTATTTAACATTATAATTGGTAAAATTGATTTTGATTTTATATTCTTAAATATAATTTCTATAACTCTTTTCAAATTTTAATTTGTATAGAATATCCAGATTCAGAACCTGCTGTTATGGATTTATCATACACACTTCAAAAAACTGATTTTAAATCTGAGTTATGTAAAAAATTGCAAACTGCTTTACATAGTAGATTATTGCATCCAGCTGTGAACACAATTGACATTATAACTGCATATACTGCTGCTATTAAAGTATTAAGAAAAATTGATCCTTGTGGAGCACTTTTACAAGAAGTTACTCAACCAATACGGTAAAATACATAAATGGTATTTCATTTTATATTTACATTTCTATATATTTTTTATTTTATATTTTATATAAATATAGAGCATACCTACGAAGTCGTAAAGATACTGTTCGTTGTGTAATGACAACTCTTACTGAAGAAGGTCATTATTTAACTGATGAACTAGTGAGAAGTGAAAATGTTTTAGATGATGATGATGTTTATGAAGAAGAAAATATGTCATATTGGGAAAAATGGGTTCCTGATCCGGTAGATGCTGATCCATGTAAATTTATTCATATATTTATAAAATTAATTTTACTAATTATTTATTTTTTCATATTTTTTATATAGCAAAATCCTCTAAACGTTTTCGTAACTCTGATACTGTATCAATGCTTGTCGATATTTATGGTACACGAGAATTATTTGTTAATGAGTATAGAGCTTTATTGGCTGATCGTTTACTTACACAATTTATGGAAAATATTGGTGATGAAATTAGATATTTAGAATTACTGAAATTGAGGCGAGTAAAAAATAATTTATGAACTAGCTGTATTTTATAGAACAATGTAAACAAATTATATAATTTTAGATTTGGAGATTCATTGTTGCATTCATGTTCTGTAATGTTAAAAGATGTATACGATTCAAAACGCATCAATCATCATTTATATTCTGATCCAACTTCAAATTTATCATCTAATAATTTAAATAATGAATTAGAGTTTCCAGTTAAAGCAATTATTGTATCAAACCAATTTTGGCCCAATTTCAAGGATAATTTTAATGTAGAACTACCTTCAGTTATACAAAAACATTTAGATAACTATACAAAAGCTTTTGAATCATTCAAGGTGCGTTTAATTTGAATATATAATCAGCTTTTATTTTTATTACTTAATTATATGATATTTAGTTTATTTAAATTTTAAAACACTTTAATAATATTAATATTGTATGCTTGAGATTAATTAAAAATATTGTTGTTCAAAGGGTAATCGAACTTTAAATTGGAAGCCTAACCTTGGAATAATTAATATAGATTTAGAATTAAGAGATAGAACATTAAATTTTACTGTTTCACCCATCCATGCAACTATCATATGGCATTTTCAAGAAAAGGGTATGTAAATATTTAATTTTTGAAGTTTGTGGTACTAACTGCTCTTAGCCTTGTTATTTATATCTTGAAAGTTAAAATTATCTTACTCATTAGTGTTTTCAAATGCATTTTATTGAACCATATAATATAATATATTATCTACAAATTTCCTTTACATTAAAAAGCTATTTTAAACATAAAAATTCAATTTGTATTATATTTTTATCTGCCTTGTTTTTCCTTTGTTAGTATTAATACCACGATTGAAGTATTATGTAAAGATAAAAGTTTCTTTGAAATTATTCATTGTTTTTAAATCATTAAAATATAAGTAAGCAAAATTATTATGTTTAATTTATAGATGAGTGGACAATTAATGACCTAAGCATAAAAATGCGTGTTCCTGCAACAACTTTAAGACGTCGCATTGGATTCTGGCAAAATCAAGTATAGCATGTTTATTCCATTCTATTTTGTATTTTTCTTTAATGTTCTATTCATAAATATAATATGCATAGGGTTTGTTAAGAGAAAAGTCTTTTGACACATTTGTTTTCGTGGAAGATGGTATTCCAACTGCAAGCTTATCTGGAAAAGCTAATCGAACAAGTTTTGTTGGTCGTAATTCTGAATTTGTTTATGGTGATGATGATGATGAAATGGAAAGTGCTGTGGCATCTGCTCAAGATCAAAGAGAAGAAGAATTACAGGTTAATATAATATACTGTTTCTACTGGTCATCAGTTATTCCAATAATTTTTACTGCCATCACTGTTGCCCTTTTTTTCTCTTGTTCTTGACTTGTAAGTTTATACTATGTATTTGCCCATCTCATTATCCAACCCCATTTTTCTTGTTAAATCATGAGATATTTTCCTTCCTTTTGATTTCTAATTTATTACTTCTTTGGTTGTATTATCTTTTCTTTACTTCTTTGTATTATGTATCCTTTTATGAAACTGATGACTTTTATATTATAAATACAAAAATATTCACTTATATTTTCTAATGATTATGAATTTATTAGGTGTTCTGGTCATATATTGTGGGCATGTTGACAAATCTTGACTCATTGCAGTTGGATAGAATTCATCAAATGTTAAAGATGTTTGCCACTCAAGGAACTGGTGTAGATTGTAGTATTACACAACTACGTTTATTCCTTGACGAGAAAGTTAAACAACACCTTTTAATTTTTACTGGAGGCCGTTATAAACTAGCTAAATAATGTTATTGTTATATTATGAAAAAATGTGTTCGTTAAATATAAGTATAAAAATATAACTTTTTTATTGAAAATTTGAATTAAATTATTTACAACATAGTTGATTATTCTTGAAGTATTCATCAATTTATAATCAATGATTTTGCGTAAAGTTGACAAAAATTGTGTAATGCTTATAAAATGAATAGGTTATCTTCTGTTTTATTTTTAAATGTATTGCTAAAATATTTTAATATAAATAATATGTAATTAACATAAATATATATGTTTCGGTAAATATTTGCCAATTTTAAGTTTTTTATACTATGTCATAAACATACATAAAAAGACAGAATAAATAAATTGTATTAAAAAAATAATTTTGTAGTATTATAGTTGTTTTTATGAGATTGAGGAATGATTGGGATTATAAAAGTTGAAATGCCCTTTTATGCCAGCATTCTATTATATTTGTATTGGTGAATAACTAATATTTATGGATATTGCATTCTAAGTTATAAAAAAAATTAATAATTCTGATTTTTTTTTCAGTTTAATTCTCAATGGAAGTATTTAATGGCTTATGTTTGCATTGTTTAAATGATTAGTAAATAGTTATTATTCTTTAGTGTTAATTGTCTCATATCATTTTATGGTTAACATCACACGCTAATAAGGAATAAGAATTTTAAATGTTATTAGATTGTAAATTATATATTTTTATTCTTTTTTCTCAGCTCTTTGTCCTAATTCTTCACCTGTCGCAGTCTGCTACATCATCTATACATCATCTAAACACATTACAGATTTTCCACGTTTTTAGTAAAAGTATTGAGAAATTGGAAAAACCTAACCTAACCTAATCTCTCTATAGTACCATCTGGGTGTGATTCGGGTTCTATTGAGTTACTAATCAAAACTTTTGAACAAGTATTTCTATATGAAAAATTGTTTCCAGAAAGAGAAAAAAAAGTAAAAATAAATATCACAGAATCTAAAACTGAGAAAAGGAAAAATTAATTTATGATGAGAAAAAAATACAAAAAAAATTCAGTTATTACTAATTTTCTTTCACCAAAATATTTGGAAATCAGGCTGATTCGAGGTGGCATTTTTTTAGAATTTTTAATTCTAAATAAAATCTTTTCATTGGGTACAGTCATATAATAACAAGTTTTCAATTTAATCAAAATAATTTATCTTTGCTTACAATTTTATATACTTGGAAACAATGTATTGTAAATGTTCACAACTGTGTTATGAAAGACGTAAAACCTGGAATCCTGCTTTACCCTTTTTACCTTTTTATGTTAAGATAAAGCGATGAATGTGTATCAACTGTAAAACTATCTGTTGAAATTAGTCAAAATTCCACTTAAATAGTCAATCATAATAAATAAGTCATACAATATCTGTCATAATATTCCAGCATAAACAAATTATTTTCGAAGTAAAATGTCAATGTCTGATATAAAATCAAATCTAGAGCTGGAATTAGCATAAGTGCCGCTATAGGCACCATTAAAATTTGCCGCTCCTCCATCCTATTCCGATAACCCAAATTCTATTTTACAAAGCAGTGCTACAGCATGACAACAATGGGTGCATTATATAATTAATACTTATTATAATTTATTATTAATACACTTATTATATAATTTGTTATTTGTATAACATAATGATGGCTAATATTTTGCAAATAAATATAAACAAAAATTATATATCTGAAACTTTAACAGTTTTAGATTCTGAACAATGTAAAGAAGTTAGTGTTTTAATAATGATGTTTATTTATTTTTTTTTTTTTTTAACAGTTTTTTGTAAAGAAATACTTGTTCAAAAATCTCGATCAGCAACTTTTTTTAAACTGGATTTGCCTCTAGTTGGTATTTTAGAGAGATTATTTTTTGAATTTCTCAATTCTTCAATTTTTTTTTTTGGGGGGGGAGGGTTAAAAACTACCCAAAATTAGTTAAAAAAGACTCGTAAACTATCATTTTTTGATCCAAACTTTATGAAAATTTAAGCATAGATAGATAATACTATGAGAAACATTTTGACACAAGATCATTTTGAAAATGTGGAAAAAAAAATTTGGACATTTTTTTTCTCATTTATTGTTTTTTTCCTTTTTTTAGATTCTGAACGAAGTGAAGAAGCTTATGTTTTTACAATGATGTTTATTTTTTTTTTTTTTCCGCTCTGTGAACACTTTTTCGTATATAAATACTGATCCAAAAGTTTCGATCAGTAACTTTATAGATCCCAAATCGGATCTAGTTGGTACTTTAGAGAGGTCATTTTTT
>JAIPRM010001209.1:0-40676 GCA_025469315.1 Stegophylla sp. TES_Ste_2020 | reverse complement strand
ATTATCTAACTAGTAGTTGCTGTCATTTATTTTTATCTAGAAACACTAATAAATTGATGTTATTCTAAGAATATTATCAGCTTGTGTTCACTTTTTCCTTTTGTATAGTTGAAAACTGAAATATTATATAGTTTAATTTTAAAAATCCAGAATATGCAATTTCGTGCAACGAAAATCAAAATCGTGCAATTTCGTGCAAAATAAAACTACGTTTAAATTAATCTACTTCTCGTGATTCGGATTTATAATTTGTTTTTATATGTTTTAAAGCAAAGGAAAAAAAGTTGCATTTGCACGAAAATCCGGTCTTTAGACCAATAAATAACAACAGCAGTTCCAAACTTCCAAAAACTGGCCAAGGAGGACAGGAAATGCAATTATTACTTTTTTGCATTAAGCGTTTTATTTTTAACTCTATATTGCATAAAATTTCAGCATGTTTTGACGACAAAAACTCTTACATATTTCATACTTCATTTTAAAACTGAAAAATAATCAATTTAAAAAACGTTAACTCTCCCTACTCTTATAACAATAAATATAATAAACGAATATCTATTTATTATGTGATTGGTGTTGTTTCAAAGCCTTCCAATATTTCGTTAAAAAATTTGTGCCGCCTGTAATGTACGAGTTTAAAGACTTCTTTATACAACTATTAGCGTAAATCGATTTTTTCTTTTTTTTGTGTGCGTGGAGGAAAATAATTCCAAATTTGAAATCATTTGTAACGCGTTATAAAAAACGTTCATAGCGACCGGCTAGATTTTGAGTCGGGAGAAAAAAGAAATAAGCCAACGATTCAAAGAGCTCTGATTTTATTGCACATGCGACGACGGTCGGGCGTGGTCTACAGTGTGAACTCGGATGACCCACACGCACAGCGGCAGCGACCACCGCCATAGCTCCTCGCGTCGTAGCTGACGCATTGTCACACAAGTCGTCGGTCAAAACGAATGTCGCACGATACGTTCGCGAATAATTTATTAATAACATTCGCATTTAAAACATCATGTCCATTTGTACAAACAGTCTCCGGTTGCACTGGGCGGCGAGCGTTGCGATTAGGCGTTGTCGCCGTTTGTTCTAAAAAACTGAAAACGCAAGGTTGGGCGAGTTACTTTTAGATTCTGAACGAAGTGAAGAAACTAGTGTTTTTACAATGATGTTTATTTATTTATTTTTTTTTTCTGTGTACAATTTTTCGTATAGAAATACTTGTCCAAAAGTTTCGATCAATAACTTTTTGAAACCCGATTCGCCACTAGATTGTACTTAGGAGAGGTCATTTTATGAATTTCTCAATTCTTCAATGTTGTTTTTGGAAAAAACTACCCAAAAATTTGACAAAAACGACTCGAAAACCATCGTTTTTTGATCAGAATTTTATGAAAATTTAAACATAAATAGAAAATCCTATAAAAAAGATTTTGGCGCAAGAAAATTGGACATTTTTTTTTCTTATGTTATTAACTTCCTTCGTTCAGAATCGTTTTACTGAAGAAATGATTTATCGTTTCTTTAAAATTTAATACGCCCGTCAAGAGAATACCACCCGTCGTGCGAAGTACACCCATCGTGCGAAGTATGTCCGGCTTTTTTTTTCCAACTAGTTTTTAAAACGGTTTCTGTAACTCGAGGTTTTGGTTTCGAATTTCACTACCGGTTATGTAAGCTAATGGTTCCGGTAGTGGAACAAAAAAAAAAACTTTGATTTAAAACGGTTTTCCGAAAACCGGTCTCAAGCTCTGATATTTTAAATATATTTGACTTTAATATTCGAACAAAATTTTAAAGTCATAGACATAATGATTTATACGGTATGTGAGTTGGAATTGACATCGAAGTAACAAATTAATTATAATTGACTTTATGATCGCCATTAGTTGCAAATTAAAATTATGTGTTTTTGCTCATTTTCTAAACAACAAGTTATTTATTATATAGTAAAATATTAACGTAAACGCAGTGTATATAATATATGATACTAAATTTATATAAAAATTAACTTGACCAGTGCGGCAAAAAATATTCAAGTTAAAAATCGGTTAAATTAAAAATAATTTATTAACCTAACACAATAATAATAAAAGTAAATATATATACATACAAATGTATATTTTTTTACGTGATCTTGATGCACGTGTGGACAACACGAGACGGGAAATATCTCTTCTCATTACTATCGTTATTTAGTAATATATATATATATAAATATATTTTTTTTTTTTTTTTTTTTTGAAGAATCACAGACACATTTTTATGTTTAGGTTTTCGACATCGCGCCTTCACTATACGCGTTTCTCACACTCGAGCCAGCTGATTTTCGAATCGACGCAGCTGTGCCAAGTGCCGAGGAGGGGATGTCCCCTTTTCGTGTTCAAGAATGGCATAAATATTATACATAGCTCCCCGCAAACACCTGGTCGAAAATAATAAGAAAGAAACGATTCTTTTTAGACATTTAAAATTTCGACACATCTATCTGCCGTCATGCAGAGGCTACAGTCAATAAAGCAGATGAATTCTAAGACCATTTCAGTCGTCGGACCACCACGAATCGGGGTACTTTTGAAACGAGTCGATTGTGGGAGGGGGATTCGAGGGAAACCTTTAAATTCGCGCATTGATGCGTCGTCGATCCGTTTTATTTCAGAATAATCTCAACCAAATCAGTTTAATTTTATGGTAATTTTCTGAACGATGTAATGAAAATTTGATTTTATAAGCCTAAAGGCAACTTTGGACAATGTTAAACCCGGAGTTTTATTTCGTGTGCAATGCGAAATTTAATATAGTATGTGTAATAATAAGAAATTTATTATAAAGCGCCTAAATTCGAATTTGTGACGGTATTCATTCATATTATTGATATTATTAATAAGAAATTACAAAAATTCTATTTGTTATCATTTTTTTTTTTTTTTTTTAATATTTTAGTTTATTTTAAGTACCTACTATACTATAAAATTGTGTTTAAAGTTTAACTGACCGATAAAAAAAATCATTATTTTAATTTTGTATTTGATTATTAGATTGAACACCAAAGTCTGGAATTTTGATCTCTGACCTCAAATATTTTATGGTAAACTTAAATCAAATAAAGAGATTTGATAAATTCTTTCGAATAGTTAATAAACAACGCAAAGAAATATGATTTAGATAAAAGCGTTTTAATATCATTATTATTTTATTCAATAATTCTTTACCAAATGCGTTGGATTATTTGAATGATTTTAAGTTTAATTATTACAATATTTGTTGTAATAAAATTGTTCTATTGACTTTGAACGAGTAACAAAGTAATGTTGTTTAACAAACCGTGTAGAGAGAATAATTTATAGATAAATTAAAGTATACAGAGTAGAATCACAATAGAATTAGATAAAAATTTACAAAAAAAAAAAATGAAGTGTGTGTAAAGTGAGTAAATTGTACTAATTGTAGTGGGGGAGGGAGGGAGGGAGAGAGAAGGAGGAAGAGAAGCCACGAGTTTGCGTGCTGTCAGATTTCCTCAAAAATTGTGTAATACTAAAAAATAAAAAAAATATGAGCGTTGGTTTAATTAGGTATATAGGCACAACAGTAATATCGGTACGAGACACGTGTACAACGGGAATTCGACGGGAAATCGACGTGTAATGGTCTAGAATTTTTACTACCTACGTCATAATATTGTTTCTGTACCCGCAAAGATTTATATTTTCATTGTGTCATTGACGCGTTAAATGTTTACACGATACGCGCGCGCGCACGATGACAAACACTCGACGTGTCGACTGCAGAAAACAATACACGGATGATTGGCAAACATCACGCTTTCTTCCCTCCGGGTTTTACTCCGTAATATTTTACACTTAAAACCCGTGCCGAATCCGAGCCATCGACAAACCGGGAATAAGCCTAACCTCTATCTCGCGCTTGACGTCAGCCCGCACCGGTAGCCGGTAGGTAAATAATAATTAAGGCTCGGAACTTAATGCTCTTAAAAAGTACTAGATATGCATGCACTAATGTGCAATTATGCTCTAAAACTATGCACCTTTTTTTTTTTACTAAACAAAATTTTTATAATTACAAGTATTTTATTAATCAATGCCCATACTAAATACTCTTAAGTAGGTGGATTTAATGAAGCTTCATAGATAATCTCAAAAGAGTATGAAAAAAATGTAAAATCAACTTACATTTCCAGAAATAAATATACAAAATAAAATAATTGCTTGAAAAACGTTTCATGAATTAAATTAATTTTCTTTTAAAATTTTTCCATTAAATTATTTTGTACATATTTGAAAAACCTAAATAAAAATAAAAAAAAAACTGTTAAGTACCTAATTAAATGTATTTTAATTTCGTTTATTTGAGTATAACTTTGTTATTACCTTAAAAATTGTTGCATTGAACCACTAAATATTTTTAAAATTATTTTCAAAATTAAAAGATCGTAAATTATTAACCATTAGCAAATTTTTATACTTTGAAAAACTAAGTACATTATTTCTTATACTTTTTTTATGTTTCTAATGTTCATAAAAATGGATTTGAAACACAGAGTAAGTACAATAAAAATACATTGAATATCTAATAAAAACTCTAAAAATGAATTAATTTTGTTTTTTTATTACCAAATTTCAAATTTTATCATCAAATATGCTTTAAAAAGTTGTAAAATTAAGAAATATGCTCTTATAACAACAAAATCCCCAAATATGCAAAAATATGCACTATAAACTTTTAATATTTATTACGTATAGTTTTATGAAATGAATTTCTAGCTTACCTAGCAATAAATCTAATTGCTCATAAAAAAACATGCAAGTACAACAACTTCCGAGCCTTAATAACAATATCATCTCCGTCTCAAAATTTTATTATTCCTTTTTTTTTTTTTTTATCATTCTTGTACGTCGCTCTCAAAACGTCACATCGACTACACACACGAGGAGACACATTACTCGTAGTACGTCGTCGCCGATTTTAAAATAATGAAAAAAACATAATAATAATAAATAATGACGGGGAAAAAATAAATGAAAACAAACGATACCTAAGAATAAAAAAAAAAAAAAAAAAAAAACTTAATAATAGAATTCACCAAGGACGGTGTCGACGACCGTCATATTATTATAGCAGCCGTGTAGGTACGTATTGTTTACAGATTATAGACAACGCCGCCGAGAATAAAAATAATAATACATTATCGTCTGTATAGATTACGATAAACAACGCCGAGGAGAATATAATACTACTACTACTACTATCACGTTTTGGTTAAGACTTTGTAAAGACGTTTCGGCGAGGGATGACTACGGGGCCCAGAGTAAAGGTCTCTCGATCCCATATACGCGTATATATTATATACAATGGTGCCGGTCACGTATCACGCGTCCGCTTTATACCCTTTGATTTATATTTATCGTACACTTTTCTTCTGCTTCTTCTTCTCTCGTCGTCTTTTCATTCTTCTGTTTCGCGCGCTCCCTTAAACTCTAGTCGGATAACTATTGTTTGTATGCCCGTTACACAATAGGATTATATTCGGTTTTATACCGTTGACATGCGATCACGTCGTCGCGGCGGCAAAGTAATACTTATATATATATATATTTACGCATCACGCGAGAGAGGGAAACGTTCAGATAGATAGAGGGAGGGAGAGAGAGAGAGAGAGAGAGAGAGGGGAAAAAATGGTTTCGGATACGCCGTCGAAAATAGTTTTAAAATAAACGTATACCCGTTGCTGACAAACGAATAGCGGCTGAGATAGATTAAAAGGAAGAAAAAAAAAACATTAACCGTGTAGAATAAACATAAAACGTTTTTCCTTCGGTTAACACGTGTCTGTCTATATAAATCCACAAACAGTCAAAGACGTCGATCACCAGGGAAACACCGTCGGATAAATAAATTTTGGACACGACATTTTAATTACCCCTAGTGGTAAGTTCACGTCACGGACGTCGTTTTACGCGTTGCGGGGTGTGTCCTAAATGTTCAATGATCGAAACACGGTTTGCTTGTTACGCTATTTATTTGACTGTAGAGTGAAATAGAGTATTTATGTAAAACTCGCGCGTATCCGTTTATTTATGTGTTATAAAAATGTGCGCGGAGGAAGTTCAAAACGGATCTTTGTAAAAAGTATAAAACGAGAAAAATAAACAGCAGGGAAAATAAAAATCGTGAATTTATACAACGGTGAAAACAATTATATAGCTAATTTATTTTTGCGCAAAATTATAAGCACGAATGTATTTGTTATTAGATTATATTTATAACAAAAAAAAATAAAATATTTGCAATTTAAAATATTTTTTTATAAAGACTCGTTTACATTGTACTTGACGATCACGGGAAAGTAACCGAAATTGGTATAAAGCTTTTCTCGACTCGCCAAGACTTAGCTAGTCTTTTACATAAATTGTATTTTTTTTTTTTTTATTATCTACATAAAGAATTTATACATTTCGCTAATATTATATTCACGGTTTTAACGATTCGCGATTGTTCTTGTGATTTTGATTTTGAACCCAAGTTTGGCGAAATAAAGTTTTAAACAGAGAAACGTTAGACGGGACCAAGTGGATAAACGTAACAAGTGTCGAGCCACATAAGATACCTACCCCTATCATAGTTGAAAATCAAAATGTTATAAATTCAAGTAAAACGGGGGAAAAATTGCAAAAGCTTTATTGCGGATAAAACAACGGATTTAAACGGTTGAAAATTCGGCTGTTAAAAAAAGCGAAACACGCCCCCTAAACTGCACGACATGTTTGTTTTTAACTATTTCTTTCTTACCGTATTTTCCCCTCCGATAAAACGTTAGGCGCAGGGCACTGCTATTATTAAAACAAATATTTAAACATCGTAAAGTTATAAAACGTAATTAAAATTTTTTTTTTTTTATTTCATAAAGAGACGAATAAATAACGATCCATAATCATTTTTCGCATTACGCTCTTCCGAAATTATCGAAACGTTCGTCGTATTGTAGTTTTTTTGAAAAATCGTTTATAATCGAATGACTTCGCGTTTTTGCCTTCCGCGTGTGGCCATCATTATAATGCAGGGGTGACCAAATTGTGGCTCTCGTTCTATTTTCGAATACAATTATTTGATAATATGGAATTTTTTTCGTTCATCACAATTTTAAAATTTAAACTATGGCTTTAAGTGTATAAAGTTTTAATTTGTATTGAAATTGTAGAAATGACTGTTTTAATATATAGTTAAACACTTGTTATTGTTGAGTTGATGTATTTTATTTATATCTTTTATTTTCATGAAGTTCTGAACTGATTACATTAAAGTATTATCAACTCAGAGTTATTCTTTAAGATTATTTTTAGTTAATAACTTAAATTTGAACGATATTTGGATTTGGTTATTTCCATTGTCGAATTCACAAGAAAATGTTCTTTCAAAAATTGATTTTAAATTATGTGCAATATGAGTACAGTTATTGATGTTTGAATTCTTCAAAATAGGAATATTCTTAAGTAAATTCCAGAGTGACGATTTTTTTTTTTATACTTTTTAGACTAAAATTATAAATTTTAATTTTATTCCGTGAGTTGTTTTAACTGTTGCATTGAGATTCGATACTTAACATCCGTTTTCAATAACATAGGTACACTAAAAAATTAATTTAAAAGATTTTTTGGCTCTTGATATAATTTTATTTTTCAGTGCGGTTCATGTTGGCCACCTCCGTTATAATGTATCTATTCGTTCTTTATATTACAATAATTTTTAAAACAAACTCAATTGTCATAATATAATATTACGTTCAAGCGTAACATAACGACATAATAACTCGGGTTTGTCGAGTACAAAATTAATAAAGTAATTAAACACACTCACACACAATAGCTATTATTGCTTTCGTTCGCGTTTGTATTACTATTGTATAATGTCGTTTTAGATTCTGAACGGAGTGAAGTGTTTTTTACAATGATGTTTATTTTATTTTTATTTTTTTTTCTGTGTACAACTTTTCGTATAGTAATACTTGTCCAAAAGTTTCCATCAAGAACTTTTTGAAACCGGGTTTGCCTCTAGATTGTACTTCAGAGAAGTCATTTTTTTAATTTCTCAATTCTTTAATTTTTTTTTTTTGGATAAAACTACCCAAAATTTGACAAAAATGACTCGGAAACCATTATTTTTTGATCCGAACTATTTGAAAATTTAAACTTAAATAGAAAATCATATAATAAAGATTTTGGCGCAAAAAAATTTTGAAAATGTGAAAAAAAAAATTATGGATATTTTTCCAACATTTTTTTTTCTTATTTATTTTTTATATTATTAACTTCCCTGAAGCAGAATCGTTTTATTGAAGAAATGATTTATCGCTTCTTTAAAATTAAATACCTACCCGTCAAGAGAATTCCACCCGTCATGCGAAGAACACTCATCGTGCGAAGTATGTCCGGCTTTTTTATAAGTATATGCGATGCGTTTAAGTGCGCAAATGAACAATATCGGATATTACTCCACATATTATAATGTTACGCGCAGTGTGTAGCGTTTCCGAGACGCGAAATATTATTAATAATAATAAATATTGTTTGTTCGAGCTAACGATGTAACAATAATCGCGCGTTTTTAATTTGACCAACAGTTAGTAGTGTTGATAATATTATACACTCCTCAGTGTCGTAAAACGGGTATTACGCGTGTTACACGCGTAATTAATATCGCGCGGACAATTCATTAAAAACGTTTAATTCGAACGCACTCCGGGCGCAAAACTATATAAACAACGACAGGCGGCCGGTGGACGTTTTGTTTTTGCGCGCGCACGACCATAAATCAAATGGCTTGATGATAAAAAAAATGGTAGTCTGCGACCACTGCCGCCACTACCTAAGCACTTACCGGCGCACAATCCACTCGTTATTGCTGTACACCCCTGGGGTCGAGGGGGGTTGACGTGCTGCCTGCCGGACGACGGGTCTCAACGGCTGTGACCCTCCCCTCACGCAGCGCCTTGTGGTTTTCGAGAGTTGATAAATCGTATAACGACCGCCGTCGGCAGTTGACGTGCGTGGGCTCGAAAGTATTAACGATAATAATTTTACCGTTTGTCCCGAAGACGTTTTCGCTTGACCGAAAAAATTCGATATTAAACTCTGCAGCGGCGGCGGGGTGAGAGCCGTGACTACGACGGCATCTCCAGGAGCCTTTTCTCAATGTTTTTCTTTCGATTCTGTAAAATACAAAAACAAAAAGACAGAGTTAGTCGCGAGGCATGAATGTCAATAGCCAAAAATATCGATTTCAACCTGATAACAATAATTGTGACCGAACATCGAACATGTCATAGCCAATAATTTAATAAATAAATAATGCATTAAGTAATTGTATAGATATAAATTGGTTGTCCGTTTAGTCAATACTTTTTCTCACACAATAAGAATTTGTATTTCGCAACACGAACGTAATAATCAATGCTTGAACAACGTTTTACTGTCAGTGATTAAATTATTCAAAAAATATAATCAACGACTTGTTAGTATATATACCAATTACCAAGGTACAAGTTTAAAATAATAAATTAATAAAGGAGTTTTCGACAGAACACGGCATAAAACAGAATTTAATGTAACATTATAAATAGTGACTTTTAATAGAAAAATGACTTGTTCCTAATCCTATATTAGGCATTGGTATTTATGTGCCAAAGATTTTGTATATTTTGATGTTTATTCACGCATTGATTATATTATTTATGATAAGCCTAAAGATATTTATACACAATTTAATTTTTTCAGATATTATAATATAGTTCGAATGAATGTCGACATTATTCGTTTAGTATTCGGATGAAATCCTCAGAATATTCCCCTCGTTTTTCTCCTGAATATTGCACGGGCTGTGTGCAGATCATTGCGACACTGCAGGCCGAGATCGACTCGAGACTGTGGCGCAGGCGGTGTGTTCGGTCGGTTATTGATGTTTAGTCACGTGTGAACTCCGTTTCGGGACGAAATTTTAATTAACTTCGGGGAAATTCTCGAAGGACGGCCGTGGAACAGAAAAAAAAAAAAAACGTAATTATGCAACGTCTGAACAACTTATGCTAGCACCACCACCACCAGTAGGTACGCGGCAATTCGGTAAACTTTCGGGAAAAATTACCGTTTTAGTGCCTAGAGACAAAAATGGGTGGTCGAGTTTTACGCGGGAAAAGTTAAATGCATCAAAGGAATTGTTTGTAATAGAATTAAACATGAATCGCGGTGCTGGGCCCGAAGGGATATTATATTATAATAATATTATGTGCGAGAATACGGCCGTGCGGTTCGTACCGCGTTGACGGAGCGAAAACCGCATTAATTTTAATTAGCTGCTGAAAATTTAAAATAATGCGAGTTATGTCTTTGGGCGTAACGCGTATGTATAAATTACTCTACGAGGCATTTCCAGAAAGGAAGTGCGCACAGGTCTTGATTTTTTTTTTGTAGGTTTCAAAAATATATATTTGAATTTTTTTTACACGGTTACGTCATAGTCAATAAATGAGAATTACTTTTTTATCGCATAGTCGCCATCCCTTCCGGTGCACGACGCACCGAGACCAGGTATCGACATATAACGTCTTAGTAAAAAGAACTTTGCGTGACCACAGCGTTGGTCGTACTTACACTTTTCGGGGTACGTTTTGAAACGAGAGGAGTGCCCAGGCAGTGTGACCGAAATAGCGACGAAAAAATTCCTTGTGATACGATGAAAATATTATAAGGCACGTAGTGATCGCGATGAAATTTCACCACCGAACCAACTTTGTTCGTCAGACGATTTTATTAATTCCCGTGCCCGAGCAAAACGTAGCGATTTCAGAGGTTATACGCAATGTAATATTCGTTTGAAAATTCATTAATGCGTCGAGTACTGAAATAATAACAACAAAACGATATCGTCATTAATTATCGCCGAATACAATGGAAAACTATTCAATTTCCTCTGCCCTCCGTGTTTGCGCCGCGCGCGCATAGCTTTTTGTCCTACCAGTGTAAAATACACGAGAGTTTTAATTACTTTGCGCGGGCTCTGCGAGGCCTGTCACTATGACCCGGATAAAAAAAAAAAAAAAAAAAAAAATGACAAAAGCCGTTGCGGTATCGTCTCGCGCGGTCGCGGTCGAGCGGTGAGGAGAGGAGGCCGAGGAGAAAGAAAAGAATAATGAAAAAATTCGATAAAACGTCATATTTTAAACCGCACTTGACCCGAGCGCGCATTATAATACGTATATTATACCCACTGAAAGGCTTACAACATTTTCGTTTTTAAATTTTCGGATTTAATATTGTTCAACCATAATAATATGCACGAAATTCCGGGCGAACGCCACAACAGTATTTTTGTATTTTAAAACTTGCAAGTCTACTCGATCGAATTAGCAATATAGCATTTATTCCGCGTCTTTAGTACCGCATAACATATATTTCGTCTAAACGCTTTTAAATAAAACACAATAATGTGAAACAATCGCCTGAGTTAGCAAACAGTAGTTCGTGAAATATATTTGCAAAGCTGGGTAAAAAATAGTCAAAAAGTTAAAAGAACAGTTCCTTTTCCGATAATTTTTTAACTAACAAGTGTAAAAAAAAAAACAAAAACATTATGTTTAAAAATAATTTAGTTTGATTCACCGATATCATACGTGTTTAAAATATTTCTCCCGGTATTTCATTAACTATTTCCCCTATAGTTATTATCTCATATATATTAGTTATTAGGGGATGGAACGAAGCTTAGTAGTAGCTTGAGTCGTGTCGCGCCAAACGCATTCCATGCCACTGGTCACGGCATAATATTATTTTTCGGTTTTTCTGCCCACACACACACGTCATTATTGCATTCCACAGGGTAGTCGAGACACACTGGAATTGGGGGGGGGGTGGGAGGCGGCGGTGATGTGGAGTAACACGTGAAGGGGACTACTGACGGTCTGCAGTACACATGTGCATCATAATAATATGTTGTCTGTGTACGGTCGGTCGGATTTCAATAACGAGATTTCCGACGCGAACGAAATTATTCGGGAAAGAATCCAGCTGCTGCTACGGAATTATCAGCGCCATATACATTTAGGTACGACCGAAGGCACTGGCTTCACGTTTTGTGTTCTTCTGCGGCCAGACATACACAAATACACGAGGAAAAAACGTTAGCCGAGTATTTAGCGAAACGAACTCGCAGAGTAGTGAGAAAGATATTATTATACACACACACACGGAGGAGAATATCCTTAAGGCTTAAGGTGGCTTAAGGATGGGCGTTTTATGCACTAAACAAAATGCGCAAAAGTATGCGCGCCAATTGAATATAACCGAGGAGAAAAAGGATTTTTAAATTCCAAAAATACCGAAAATAAACTGAGATATCGCATACGGTATAAAGAACAATGTTCCGTGAGTCTGCATCAGCATCTACGATTTTAAAACGAGTGGAAAAACATAACATTTAACTCCATTAAAAGTATTACATAAAAAGAAAAAAAAAGATTGATTTTAACCGTTTCCTATTTCAGGAAGTAATAATATTTTATTGGTGATTTTTAATTTACATTTCCTAAAATTAAGAGGATTTTTTTTTTTTAATTTTCCAAAGTAAGATATTTTTGTATTTTTCCATTCAACTGTTCAATTTTATGGTTACACGAAAACACCGACCAGGATGACGACTAGTTTTATCGAATGACATAAAATTTCATAATAATAATAATATGTTGGTTGTCATATTTTTTTTTTATTGAAATAAATTGTTAGTTTTTATCTCATTTTTTCACTTTAAATCAATAAAATGTGAAATCATATATTTTTGAACTTACAATATGTATGTATATAGGTACGAAAAATATCGAAATATCCGAAGCTATGAAGTAAAAATTTAAGTATTCGATTTGTAGACAAAATGAAACGAATTTTCATCAACTATGAATATCAAGCGCACTTTGTCTAAGAATATTTGGTATTTCCTAATTAGTATACTGTGAGGTAAGCCGATAATACCTAGATACCTAGTTACCATAGTGGTAATATGTGGTAAGATATTGTCAATAATTTGATGATGAAAAACATGTTATTGTTTTGCAATGACGAATCGCGAACCGCTTTAATATAACTGATGTAGAATTTTTTTTTGGAAACTTTAGCATATTATTATCTATATCGCTAGATTTGTGGCTCGATCAATAGCGGAAAAAAATCGAGTATATAAATTGTCATGATATGATCATTGTTGGTGAAAATTCAAAAATACAATATTATACTAAAGAGCTTTTTGATAAAGCAAAATGTCAAACGCTATTAGATAAATAATCCGAAGGATTAATGAAAAATAAGTTTAGAACCCGAAATAATATGGTATAGATGTCACCGAATATACGACGATAGTAAAAAACAAAAAAAATTGCGTGAATATCTTTGAAGCAAAATATTAAAAACAATAGGTGATTTAAACTCAGAGTTATATATTTTATTTTGATAGTCGTGAAAAAAATTAAATCGTTCGGTTTAAAAATTTACTTATTGGGATCAATTGAAAAATTGATAATATTTAATAACTTAAACATTGGAATGTTTCACTAAATAAAAATGAAAACAATCAAAACCTAGATTTTAGTACATTGATTAATTTTAATTAAACACCAATAACGCACTACTGTTTTTATCTATTACAATGATTAATATTTTAACTTTCAAAACGTGTGCATTTTTATAGGTTAGAAATTAAAAAATAATAATTAACATATTATGTTAAGCAATTTTGAATAATTTTGTTCAGTTTACCACGAATTCATAAAAAGATGATGCTACCATAATATTAATCGAAAGTAAACATTTTGTTAACTGCTGTAATATACTTTTCAACATCCTACCTTGGGTTTCCTATCCGTGTACATATTACATTAAGTAAGGTATGCGATTGCGTTCGAACTCATAATACATATACATATAAAATAAGTTTGTAAGGCGCGCGTATATTAAAGGTCACTGTTGCTACCGATTAAAATATTATAGATCAATGATCCCGTTAATGCGTGTCAATAATGATAGTCCGCTAAATAATTATCATACTGTCTACGCTAGATCATCACCTATTGCATTATAGGTATGTAGGTACATAGACTAGTTAAGAATTTAACACCTAATTAAAAAGTTTATTTTCTTTAAAATCAACTAGTTATGTAATTTATTTTCTATTTAACTGAATAACCTAATTAGTTTTAGAGTCGATTCTAATAACTCGGATTTTTCTAGTTAAATTAAAAACATTTAATAACACATTTTGTTAAAATAATGTATATACATATCTATGACTGCGGTTAGAAAAATAATTAATTGAATATTTTTTTCTTTAATTAAATTATACGCGTTGACTTTAAAAACAAAAATAAACCAATAAATATCTATTTTTTACTTTAATAATAATATTGAGATTGGCAAAAATGCAATTCATTTAACAAAATGGTCGGTTATTACTCATAATTATTTTGTTTTAAACCAGTTCAGTTAGTGTTTTCTTCCATTCAAAATTTAAACGTTAAATACATTATTTATTGTTAACTTTTAACTTGAAGCTTTTAATATCGACTCAACTAACCGAGGTTGATGTTTTTAATAAACTCGCCAACCTTTGTAGGTACCTACCACCGAGATACCGCGTTTTAAACGCACCACGCAATAGTGTGCATACCAAAAATGACGCATTGTGATGACTAATTCCTCGAATGCGTTTTATCACGTCCGCTCCATATTAATATCAAATATTATTATTTATTAATATAATATATTATGCGTTATGAAATATTATAATATTTTATCGAATCCGGCGGTCAAATTTTTCACGATTAGAATTTATTTTGTTTATGAAAAATTCTACACCAAATAGACTGTGGTGGGGGCATGGAAATGCATTATACGAATATTATCATATTTAAATAACGCATCCAAAGTACCAATTATAATCGTCGCGCGTTCAGATAAAATATTACGCATCACGAGTATCGTAGTAGGCTGCAAATCAATAAACGTTCGAAATTTAAACAAAAAAAAAAAAAAAATCAGGCCTAAAATATATTACGGTTGAAATATACTTAAAAATTGTGACCAGTATTGAAATTTTAAATTTCTAGCTTTGCGCATTATTGAAGTTATTAATAATATTTTAGTAACTAATTAATAACCATTAACTCCTATCCTATTTTTATTTTTTTTTTTAATACTATTTCAATTCTTATTTCGAAAATATCGCCAGGAGAAATTAGATTTGATATAAAAATACAATTATTATAATATATATTTGAGACAAGACAAAACGTTAATAAGGATTTCGTGATTATCAGTGATTCTTTCTCATAAAAATATTGTATAAAGGATTAAATTTTCATCACCCAAATCGTAAAAATAACAATTTATGTTTTTCGAGACTAATACCTATATATTATGCAAAAACTCAAATTCTCTCACATCAAAGCGATACAAGACGCAAAAAGGTTATAAATATTGACATAAAATGACTATTTATATTAAACGAGTTAGGTACATTAAGTGACTTCAAGAAAAAAAAAAATAAACGTCACCGAGTGATATAATATTAGTAAAAATGTGATGCGTGGGTACGGTACGTCATAATATAACAATGTAATATTATTATAACAGGAGTGGCCGGTGAAAATAAGGAAACTCGTGAATTGAATGAAATAAAAAAACGCCTAGGTATATAAAAGCAAAGAACAGGAAAAAAGAAAAGTATGTCGAGTGTTCGAGGAAAACACGAAAAATTCGAATACGCGTTGTCCAACGGTCGTAGTAGGGTATTTTCATATGATATATGTGTGTGTTTTTTTTAGGTTTTTTCAAAAACATTTTTACAACGGTGAAAAAGTTTTGCGTCTCATTGGAGTCTGTGATGTGCCTCGCGCAGTTTGGCTACCATCGATACGCAATATTGTAAAATAAATTAAAAGTATTCTATTGATATTGATAACGCAACCACCGCGTACGGGATGACTGGAAAATTAGTTTTTCCACCTGTTGTTGAGAGAAAAACTGATTCGAAAATATTATACCGGCGGTTAAGCGCACATTTTTGTAATAGTTTAAATTTATGGAAAAAGTACAATTCATTATTCCATATATATATATGATTTCATTTGAAAATATGATATGTTGTAAACGAAAGAGACCATAGAGTAAAATTCTTTAATATGGTTCGTTTGAAATATGTATTTTACTACTTAACATATTTTACAATAAAAACAAAAACGTTAACACACGTGTGCCCTTAACGGCTCTCGTTCGAGTTATATAAAACTCTCACGGGTGATTCGAACAATTAAATTCGAGTGGAGTAAATCGCATTTTAAATGAAAACTAACAAAATTCAATTAGAAATAAATTGTCGTCGATAAATATACTAATAATAGTGCATTAAAAAGAGATTTACTTTTTTTTTTTTTTTCTACAATACATTAACACATATAATTTGTACGAAATAGAGAAATTTTAGAGCAAAAAAATTGTAGCAAACACAACAATTATTTAGTTTTTAAAAATATAAAGTACCTCATGTATGTATTATTTTTTTACTAATACTATTTAACTAGTTATTATATATGTAATTGTAATTACGTGATATCAACTCAAAAATTATTTTCATAAAGTTATTATTTAATTACGAATCACGTTACTCATAATAGTAATTTCGTAACAGTTACTTTACGTTTCGTTACTATGTCCGACACCGATTACGAGTGATTAAAAAAAAAAATAGCGCCTATTGATTTTGTTAAACACAAAATAATAATAATCGATGATTTAAAGAAAATGAAGGCTGAGATTTTTTAACAGTTGCCAATCGTTATTATTATTATGTCAATCGATCACCTCCGGTTCGAATAAACGTAAACGGCGACCGCTCCCCCTCTCCTTTTCTTTAAATATTCTAAGAAATAATATGTTTTTATGCAAAGTTAAATATTTACGTTCGAGTAGAAATCAAACAAGACTTTGAACCGCACGCGCATGTTTTTGTTTACTGAGAAATAATATTCGGTTATGTTGTCGTCGCCGCGCCAAAAGTGGCGGCACCGAGTGTGAAATAATAATAATAATAATAATAATATTTTCGCAAAATTACAATGCGGACTTGGCGCGTTTGAGTACATCGAGTAATGGGCACACATATTTGGGCACGTTCGGAATGCGAATACTTGTGAATATACAAAACTAATGGGTACTTATGCACACGACGCGTTTGGGTACACGTATACAAAAGGCACGTTCGCACACCAAAACGCGGTACAAATATTTATTTACATACGTTTTAAAATCAAATTAAACGTAGATAAATTGAATATTAAAATATATTATAATCCGTTGTTTCTACTAATTCACACGTGATTATTTTCATCGAGTTAGATATTTCAAAAGTCTTTGCGACTACGATTCGAGGGGTGGGGGGGGGAAGTGCGTTGCAATCAAACGTTTCGAGTGTAGTGAATTTAGATAAATTTATTACGGACACGTCATAGATAATAATGATAAGTGTACTTAAATATACGTTTTTTTTTTCATGTGTAAAATAATACGAACCGTTCTCTTCGAAATTCGCTGTTAGACATCAATGTTTTCGTTTGCACCGAAATCCACGGAAAAAAATTGCAAACTCGGAGGAGATTTTCGACAAATTTTTAAATCAGTCTAAAATGGGCGGAAAATCAAAATATGTTTTTTTTTTTTTTTAACTTGGGCGACGCGAATACGAAAAATGATTTATATATTATTAGTAGGGCCCGGAATTTGATGACCTAAAAATATGTAAAAACATTTACATATTTACATTTAAACATTAATATTTTATATTTTATACACTCAAAAAAAGAAAAAAAAATCTATACCTAATAATTATATTTAAGAAAAAATATTTACATTTTATTTCAGTTAAATATAATATGTGCAAATAAATGTACAAAAAATAGAAAAATGAAAAAAATGCACCAAAAATAATAATAAAATGACCGTGAATCGAAAAATTCCCAAAATAATGCGAAAAATGCAAATTAAAAATTGTACCATTAGATTCAGTGTTTCATGAATCAAATTTCTGTAGAGACGAGCAACATATTAGAGCAAAAGAAAAAAAAAAGTTCCGGGCCCTAATTATTAGTAATAATTATTACTGTAAAAGGAAATACTCACCGTTGGAGATCAGCAGCGAACTCCTCGTTGTCGTCGGAGGCCATTTGGACGGTGGACTGGAGCGGGATCGGGATCGGTACGACGCGAGCGAGAGGCCAAAGAGTATTGCCGCGACGTCCGAACATTCTCGGCCGTCGGGGCAACCGCCGCCGTCGGGTCCGGACGGCAGTGGCGGCGACGACGGCGGCGGCCGAGTTTCGGGGACTAACCTCTAGTGGTGAGAGAGTGCGCGCGCTACCGACGACGACGTATTATTATAAATATTATTATTATTATAATATTATTATAGCACGGTATCAGAGCTAGCGCAACCGGTGGCTACCGATTTTACCCCTTCCTGCCGCCTTCTTCACTTGCACCACTGTCACATCCTCCCTAGGGTTAGGTTAGGATTTTGTCCAAAATATTTAAATCATTAAAGTTAAAAAAAAAAAGAAATAATAATAATAAAACTCAAAAAACGTATCATTAAAATAAAGTTATGTGTTACAACGATTGCATAAATATGTTGTAATAATTACTGTGTTCGGAATGTTTTTAAAGCAAACTATATGTATTTATTTTTTTAATTACCTTTAGTCCTAACACCTAATGAATAACGTGTAGAGAAACCGTTCTTTGAGATCGGATCTGAGGCCGAAACAGCCGAATTGTAAATTTCAGATAGGTCTTAAACTGCTTTCGTGTGGTTAATTTTCACAGTTTTGTTTTTGGACGGTTTGAAAAATTAAAAAAAAAAATTGGTAGCTGTGATAAAAATTAAAAAAAAATAAATTGTAATAATTACAACAATCGATTTTTTTTTGGTAATAATGCCATTTAATCAGAATTTTCTTATAAATTGCTCTTGAAAACTCTACATTTAGGTGATAGATACGTATCATAAAACGATCTTGGCATACCAGGACATACCTATTGTATAGATATTGTACCGATTGTGTGTGTTTTTTTAAATTAAATAAAATTAAACGGTTTTTCAAAAACCAGATATTGATATTAAAAATGTTTATCGGCAGGCCTTCCGAAACATGTTGAGCCATCCGGAAAAACGTCTAGCTCTGTCACTGTTCTCTACCCTAATTAAATTCAAAACAAATAAAACTCGAATTCTCACAAATAAATAAATGGACATGGATTATTCTTTAAGAAATTGTGAAACAAACTTATTATAAAATTGGCAATTGTCTGTATAACTAACTAAAGCTCCGCTAAAAATTGTTTTATTGAATAAATGATGCATAGTTTCTTTAAAATTCGATATATCCATCAAAGAGTATCCTACACGAGGAGCGAAGAATACCCACAATGCGACATTGTAATGCATATTTTTATATTTTTTCACGCATATTTAACAACAACTTCGCAAAGATCTGTGTAAATATATTCATTTTTTAGTACATAAACATTTCCCGACATTAATTATGATGTATTATAGAATTGCTTTTATCGTCAGTTTCTCGATCGAACTTTTGGTTTCAAAAAAAAAGTAAGTTCGCTCTCTCTACATTGGTTTACCGGGTTGACTGCTCTGTAAATTGTCGAAAACCCTCTCGCGGCCCTTTGGCTCATAACTCGAAAGTTATTGCACTAAAAAGCTTTAAAAATTGATTGCATTAATGTAGTAAAAAATACTCAAAATTGCATTTAAAAATAATGATAAAAACTAATAAAAAATATTAAAAACTATTAAAATGTTTTTGTCTTATTTTTTCTGGAACCTGTAAATAATTTTTTCAAATTAAATTTTTTCTTTATCTATTAAAAATGTCTCTACTTTAAAAATGATTGTACTGCCCGATTTTCAAGTTTTTTTATTATTATTATAAATTATTTAATAATTTATATATACGTATAACAAACTTTTATGAAATATTTATTTTTTTCATATACCCCAACGAATTACGATTTAACTGGGGAGGAAATGGTTTATTCGGAGCTTTATTTAAAAAAAAAACAATACACGAGCCAGACATTCAGGCGCATCACCACTACAAAGTCCGAAAAAACTTAATTATGTAAATAACAGTATCTAAAAAACTGCGTTATAAATAAAGGAAACAAGCAAAATAGCAATCAAATTCAAAAAATGAAAAAAAATGGCAAAAAGTTACTCTAAAAACTTCTGGATTTAAATTCGTACTTGTATGAAACAAGTTCCACAAACTTTCTTAGCAACAAATCCAAGGAATAGGAAAAAAGTTGCAAATAACATTCGAGCCCTATTCATAACACTATTCGCTACGAGATTACGGCAATATTGTCTCATCGTCGTAGCTATTATTATTAATTGTTTTATTATTTATTGTGATGCGGTCGTCGTCGTCGTTCCGGAAACAATAGGCGTCTAGAGGAATACTGAAGACCGGATGAAGGAGAGAGTTGTGGTCGGAAGAGAATAATACAAGATTATCATAATCATAGGAATATCGCGCGTGGGCGGGGGGGGGAGAGGGGCTCGTTTAAAAGTTTATCCGACCGCACTATTATTATTATTATTGTATGCACAAATGCGCGCACCAAAGACATTATAATATTATTATTTAGTAGAGACGATTAATATAACGTACGCGTGTACCTGCAGCGCATAGGCGGTACAAGGTCCTGGTTATTTGAAGGGGAGGGGACGGAAGTACCAACTATTTTTCGGTAGAAAAACGAGTAATGGAGGAGTTTACACACTTCGCTTACCTACCCCTATGTAATTAAAAGAAAAAATAATAATAATGGTTAATTTATAGTCACAATATTTGATCGTGTACGATAACACAATATAGTGCGGGCAATTGTGGACGTAGGACATTGTAATTATAGTTTATACGACATCTGTATTGTCCGTGATAAATGAGTTGTTTGAAAGTTTAAATTGTATTGAATGATATATAAAAAAAAAAAAAATATGTCACTTGGTTCTTAAGCAATAAAACACTGTTCACAACCATTGTCGTTGGATAGTTTTACAGAAAAGAAGTCTAGAAGAAAAGAAATAAACACTACCGTACTTTCAGAAAGCGTTTCTCTCGAAAATCCAATCCCATAGATACAAACAAAGATTTTTTTAAACGTTTACTCATTACATTATTTTTTCCCCTATAGTTACAACATTTATACGACTATACAGTATGTAAGTAAATAATTGAGAACTCATGAATTTAAATTAAGTTATTTCATAATCTGAATATAATAGTATTTTATTCAATAATATTATTTTAGAACTGTTGCACTGGGTTATTATATTATTGATAACAAACTGTGCTACTGATTACTTTATAACATAACACCATTGAATTAAATATTTTCTAAATAATTATATTTTATTATTTGTAATGAGGTATTATTCTCATTTCTATTAATAAATAATGTTCAACCTTTTTTTTCTCATTAGATACTTGTTTTTAAGGAAAACTTTATTTTATTTAAGAATTTCAAATTAAGATTCATTAATAATTTTAGTTAACAAGTTAAATAATTATAATTCATAAGTATTTGAAGAAAGAATAATTATCCACTCTTTCTACAGTATTTTATTTTTTTTTTAAATGTGTCCAATAAAATGTTACATGCTGTGATTTTTTTTAAAACAGTGGTGTTTCTTTTTATATATTTTCTGTTTTGAAATAATTACAAATTATAATTGAATAAGTTTGGTGATGGAAATTTCTGAAGAAAGAAACACGAACAGGACTGCGTTTATTTAAAGAAAGAATTTTTCAAGCATCATAATATTCTGTTCCACGTTTGCAGTGTTAATATGAGGGAAAAAAATCAAATGAAAAAAAAGAAAATCAGTATTAAGGCCATTCGATGATGTGACCCGACCGTTTAATCTCGCAACATCACGTAATAACCGTAATAACCTAATGAGAGCCATTGATTACCGTCGAATGATGATCTGTGTAATTTTAACTACGATAACAGTTTTTTTATATTTTTTATATTTCATTATATTCGGACGTCGAGTTCACGCATTTATATAATTTCATCTGAGTTCTCTAAAAAGCTTCGTTGAGCACGATGCATAGGCGTAATTATAAGGGACGTTGTGCGCCACTAGACTCAAAAAAAAAAAAACTTCTGACATTTCTATAAGTATAGCAATTATAGCTATCTCTATAAAAATTCCATACTTAAAGTAAATTTATCTGCAAATACATTTTAAATTATTCATTTTGTTAAAATATATTATCTTGCATATTCTGCGAATTTTCATATTTTTGAATTTTGAACATTTTTGAATTTTTCCTATGAAGTTAGTATTGCAACGCTGTATTTCCCATTTGAAAATTAAAGAGTAAATGAAATATAATACGGTAACAACTGGTTATATAAAACCTCTGTATGAATATATGAATGTACTATTCGAACGAAAATAAAAGCGAAAATTGAAAAATTATTTACACGTGTAAAAAGAGTTAATAACTGTTATTGAATTTCTAATTTGCTGTAATTATGTTTAAAAGGAGTCTGAGACAAGAATAATTTTGGCTTCACTATTTAGGATTTTAGCAATCCCTGAAATTCGGATCTGGTTGCGTCTATGAGTCATGACGATGATACGGGCTTTATTATTTTCTTTTACTATAACGATGGTTAAGGAATCCAATTAAAATATTCTCGTTAAATGCGCATTCTTCATTGATAATTAACGTTAATAACAAATGATGAGCAATTAACATAATGAAACGGAAAAATGCGCGTTTTGTGACGAATGGCGAACTAGACGCGTAGTTATTGATCGTATTGATCTTCTGAATCATATCGGCAAATTGATTTACGACTGAGAATTATAATTTCAACTACATCACGATGTCTGGTACACACTGAAAACATTATGGTTTTTTATATTACCCGGCTAATATATTAACAATAGCTGGAGGAATATTGTGCGGGCAGTTTGAATTTTAAAATTTTGTACATTTCTGTTAGGTATCCTTTTGTAAAATAATACAATAGTGGCAATTGTTGACTGTACAATAATTATAATACAATACATTTTATCTACGAACGGCTCAGTGATCAATAGGTCAAACCATCAATAATGGGTATAGATTTGATTTTAACGGAATGGGATTATCGATAAGATCTTATAATATTATTATAGTATTTTATAGTGTACGATATCAACGTGGTTTTAGTCTAAGTTTAGGTGATAAATCGAGATATTACCGGATTTTGTGTAAAAATATTAAATTTGTTTTTTGTACGTTTATAATATGGAATGTAATGTGGGAACAAAAATCCATTTTTCATGATTTGTTAAAAAAAAAAAAAAGCGATTATCAAAAAGAAAAGGCAATTTTTCGTATTTATCAAATTAAAATGATTGATTTAAAAGTGTTGGTAATAAACCGCGTCAACTTGATAAATAAAAAAAAATCATATTATCTACGAGTACTCACATCAGAGTCAATAATTAAAATAGTTTTTATTACATCATCCAGAATACGTCGGAGAATGGAATTACCCGGCTAATATGGTTAACATTATCCAGGATTAATTTATACATTGAAATTTAAAATAATCATCACAAATAACACATATTTTGTGTATGAAATTTTAATTATTTAAGACGTAATCAAATTATTTAATTAATAAAAATATACTATGAATGTTTTTAGCAGGGGGTGAAAATATGACTGTACATACATCCCCTAAAGATATTTCAGATTCTGAGCAGATCTTGGTGGTTTTAAAATGATAGTTAAATGATAAGTTATAAAATTAATAAAAAAGTTTTGTCCAGCAATTTCACAAATCAGCACTTTGCTCTATAGAGAATATATTTTAGAGAGGCAATTTTCCAAAAACAACAAAATTCCGCATTAACTTTTCTGTAAAATAATTATAAATGACTCAGAAAAGACTCATAGGATGTATAAACGCATGCTCTGTACATCCCGTGGCCACATTTATGCATGTAAATATACAATTTCTTTATACATATACTAGTATTCTATACTCGGGTATTCGAATGGTGAAAATTCAAATCGTACGACAGGTATTAGATTTTGAATTTTATATTTGTCCAAGTTTAAACATTCAAACCACATTAAGTGATACTCAGAAACCTAATTTTAAATATTTGTTTAACAGCCATATCGGTGTGTGATAAATCAATAAAGCATAAACTATTGTTCGGCCTTTCAATAGATAAACATCGTAGATTTTTATTCAGACAACTTATTCTTTGGTCAACAATTTTCTATTTTAGCGATTATTTACCGGTAAGTAATATAATGTACAGATATAATAACACGTCTCTACGTTTGTGTGTATAATATGGCCACTGACACCTTTGTTTATACTTGATCTTCTTGGAAACACTCAGGCACCGATAGGCAGAGTTGAAAAAAATAATTTAATTTGTTAAAAAATTACAAAAGACTTTTTAATATATTTTTTTTTTTTCATACATCATTTGCTAATATTTTTTCAGATTATAAAAAGTTTAAAAATTAAATACCAAAACATAAAATGATAATAATATATTGGTTTTGTATTATCAGGATTATATTTTACTATAGGTGTTTTCACTGTAAAATTATGTGAACTCCCCTTTATCAGGAGACAAAAAAAAAAAAAAAAGGATGTAAAGATTAGATTCTTTTTTTTCAACCTAAATAAACTGTTTTTTAATGTCTACATAATCAACGTATAAAAAATCCCTTTTTAAAGACTGTCAAACCCGATAGTAATTAATTAGATATGACGTAAAAAATTTAATAACTGAAAGCTGACATTAACCCTACCCCGAATTAACCGATTCTTTCAAAGTCCGGATAAAAAGTGATACTGACAAGCGTTTTATTAAGAAATACCAAAAATAATTAAAATTGATATTGTCCAAGTAGATTCAGAGTGTGGACAATTTCGTTTCCGGGCCCAAATTTGGAAGTCACGCTACCACCTTACACTGTCGATCATAACTACAAATGATTTGTTATCTACATATCATAATGCAGGGGTGGCCAACCGGTCGATCGCGGGATGAATTCGAGTCGATCGCGACACCCTTACGCATTTTCTTGAATTTTTAAATTTTTTCAGAAAACAAATGAAATAAAAATAGTAGTATAGTTAAATAAATATTAATAAGTCAAAAGTAATAATTTGTAATCAAATATATTAAAATACATGTAGTGTGAAACGAATTTATATTGTAAATAAAAAGTACCTACCAATAAAAGATATTATTATACATATTATATGTAACACTCATGTACATTTAATATATTTTTTGTTTATTAACCTCTTTTTTTTGGAATCTGAACGAAGTGAAGAAGCTAGTGTTTTTACAATGATGTTTATTTATTTTTTCTGTGTACAACTTTTCGTATAGAAATACTTATCCAAAAGTTTCGATCAATAACTTTTTGAAACCGGATTTGCCTCTAGATTGTACTTTAAAGAGGTCATTTTTTTGAATTTCTCAATTCTTCAATTTTTTTTTTTTTTTGAAAAAACTACCCAAAATTTGACAAAAACGACTCGGAAACCATAATTTTTTGATCCGAATTTTATAAAAATTTAAACATAGAAGAAACATAGAAAAACATTTAATCATATAAGGAAGATTTTGGTGTAAAAAAATTTTGAAAATGTGAAAAAAAATTTTTGGACATTTTTCTAACATATTTTTTTCTCATTTATTTTTTATATTATTAACTTCCCTCGTTCAGAATAGTTTTATTGAAGAAATGATTTATCGTTTCTTTAAAATTAAATACACCCGTCAAGAGAATCCCACCCATCGTGCGAAGGATGTCCGGCTTTTTTCACTATTATTTTTGTTCTCTTTTTTTTTATCCCCTGAGAACATCTACATAGTAACATCTAGTAGAACGACTCTACTTTAGAAGTACGCGTAACACAGGTCGAGAAACGCGGTTATTCTTTGAATTTGAAAAGATAATAAAAATGACGATGGTGAATGAATTAGTTAGGTTAGTTAAGTGAGGCACTTGCAAGAGATATTATTTTATCTAAAATTTATGTTTTAATTAGCTTTTATTTTCATTAAACAATAAAGTACCTATTAAAAAATATTTTTGTTTCTTCAATTTTAAAAGCGGGAATAAAATTCGAACTACACTGTTAGGAATATTACTTTAATATCTTTTTATTATAATACATTTGTTGTATACTCGTACGTGTATGATTTTCTATACCGTTTGTTCGTATTAATATTAATAATCTCGTAATCATATTAATTTATGTGTTGAATAAAATTAAAGGGTGAACAGCTGAAGAGTCGTGTGTTTTCAAGATTTTTTACGCACGTACTATAAACATAAGAAGAACGAGTTGTTTAAAAAAATGTAATATATAAATCCCTATTTATTGGTGGTTTCGATTGATTTCAATCACCTGCGTTGTGGTTACGGTTTTTTTTTTTTATTTTATGCGTGTTTTGACATTAAGTATTAAAGAAGAAGCCCATTTGAGTTGAAAATGATAAATAATACAGGTTTATGAGAGAGAGAGAAAAAAAAGTGTTAGCTCGTGCGTTGGACAGGTGGTAAGCGGTGGTCGTCTTGTACGTGCCCTACTCGTGTGTGTGTACGATTATTCCGCATTTAGTGGCCAAACACATTGTTAGGGGACTGCGTTATACAGTGGCGCCTGTGTGTGCGTACAACAAAATAGCTTATAATGAATAAAACGCATCGGTCTCGCGAGTAATCGCGTGGGTGTTTTTGGTGGTGACACTGCGGTCGACGTGCATTATATACGTATAAACGTATTATATGCAAACAAACTGCATGTGTGTGTGTGTGTGTGTGTTCATATGTGAGCGTGCGAGTGCGTGTGTGTATTTAAAGTAAGTACTTACATTGCCGTTGAGAAAGTATTGCTGTGTATCGATGTCCTGTTGGTGTGGAAATGTATTGTAATCGCAATACATTTAATTGGCAGTTATGTCTTCTATATTGGCGGTGCCCTGTTAATTTTAGATTCTGAACGAAGTGAAGAAGCTGATGTTTTTACAATGATGTTTATTTATTTATTTTTCTTTTCTTTTCTGTGTACAACTTTTCGTATGGAAATACTTGTCCAAAAGTTTCGATCAGTAACTTTTTGAAACCGGATTTGCCTCTAGATTGTACTTTAAAAAGGTCATTTTTTGAATTTCTCGATTATTCAATTTTTGTTTTTGGAAAAAACTTCCCAAAATTTGACAAAAATGACTCGGAAACCATAATTTTTTCATCCGAACCATATGAAAATTCAAACATAGATAGAAAATCATAAAAGAAAGATTTTGGCGCAAGAAAATTTTGAAAATGTAAAAAAAAATGTTGGACATTTTTCTAACATTTTTTTTTCTCATTTAATTTTCATATTATTAACTTCCCTCGTTCAGAATCGTTTTATTGAAGAAATGATTTATTGTATCTTTAAAATTCAATACACCCGTCAAGAGAATCCCACCCGTCGTACGAAGAACACCCATCGTGCGAAGTATATCCGGCTTTTTTAATATCCTATCGTAACTGTGGTCACGGAACATAACCGAATAATCTTCACTGATATTCAATAATATCGTTTGAATCCAATCGATGTCCACTTAACAGAGATTTTAACAACATGTACTTGTAAATTTTGCGAAATCACAATTTTTATGTATCTCAAATTGAATTCAAACATAAAATAATTGTGTAATACACGTTAAGTTTAAAGTTTATAATATGCTCGGTATGCTTAATCAGATTTCTGATTCGTGTATTTTTGTGGCTATTAAGGTCAGATATTTCTGTTTTTATTTCTTTTGAATCAGTTTTTATCTATAAAATATCTTGTACAGATTACTATAATTACATATTATCATTATGATATTATGTACAATTGTACAGGTACTACGAGTTGTTAAAATTAAAAAATTAAAAAAACATAATAATAATAAAAAATAAATAAAATTATAATTTTAAATAAACATTTGAAACTTTGATACATACAATTGAAGAATAAAAAAATAAAATTGTTTTTTACGAATTACATATTTGTTGATTTCTGTTGACATTTTTAAAATTTTTGTTTATGAATGCTTTTTATTATAATATAATGCTCTTTTAATATTTTCCCATGAAATTTGATATGCTTTTTTTATGTTTTTACCATACACTGCTTTACTGTACCATACATATTATTTGAAGAAAAAATGTCTTCAAAGGAATATGGTAATAAAGTAAAATATTTACATATTACAAATTAATACAAATTTTACTCGATCTTTAATTTTAATTTGTTAATAATAATTAAATCTGGAAAATTAAAATTTTAACGTGCTTTCAAAAAGACTCAGCATTGCTGTGATGGGAAGTCAAACATTTTTAATAATTAGAAATTTCTTAAAGTTATGTCATGTACACGAAAAATATTTAATTCATGTCAAACGTTGAAGTTTTATTTAATTTAAAATTATTTTATGACAGTTTAATTTCAAACATCTATTGACATAGGTGTTTGTGATATCCAAATAAAATGTTCTGTACATAATATCACAACAGTATATTTTACCTTTTAATTAAAAGGATTTTCACAAATTATTTCAGGTATTGTTGTGTTTCATAATTAACTCGTGGATCCTAAGTAAATATGCAATGTTAATGAAATTGTTAAACTAACTAATAATTTCGGAAACCCATAAATTGAAATTGTTTTAATATTTCAAGTATAATTCCAGAGACCGGAATTGTATGCTCTAAAAATATGGTAAATGTGATGCAAATATGTAAAGTAAAAAGGTCATAATATGAATATTTATGTACAAATAATTTCAAAACATGGATCAATATTCAATATGTTTGATAAATTTTTAGTTACTAATAAAATAAATAATAATAAAAATAACATGAACTTTTATTAGATAACACTTTAACACAACATTTTTTTTATATCCATTTAACCCGTATTTTTGACTTAATCTGTATGAGATATGAATAATTATCAAATGTATCAAAAGAAAGCCGGACATACTTTATTCCATGGGTTTTCTTCGCTCCTCAGGTGGGATGCTCTTGGTGAGTGTGTTGAATTTTAAAGAAACGATAAATCATTTCTTCAATAAAATAATTATGAAAGAAGCTTCAGTTGATTGTATACAACAATAAAATACAGTTTTATATTGAATAAGTATGTTTAATAATTAATAGTTGTTAAATTTTTATATTCTATCCGAAATTCGTCTATTATAAGGTATTGCTGATATTTTCACGATTTAAGCAAAATTAATTTTAGAATGGATAATAACAGGGTAATAATCTGTGTCCATTTCATTATTCGTGAAAATGATTAAATTTTTCGTGTTTTGAAGTTTAAGTATTTTATGATAAAGAGTTGGCACTACTGATTTTATCAAAAACGTAAATACAAGTTGACTTATACACGAATGAACTGGTATTCAATTTTCTGCCCTCATAACAATAAATTGAATATGTTACGTAATAATTAATATTTAATAAATTAATATTAAAAAAAATTAAATATCCTGCCATATAGGATAAACCATCATTTGAGCTTTAATACTAAAGTATAAACGTTTGTGAAAAATTACTGATTGGGCAAACTTTCATGAAAATTATGCCACGTAAAGAAAAATACTTGGGGAATTTTTTGGTAAAAGAAAATATTAAGTTTATTTTGAATTTCAAAAGTTGTATCGTTTTAACTGAAAATAAAATCAAAACTTGACTTACGATTTTTGAGATTTTTTTAGGATAATTAGGAATAAGAAAGAAATTTGAAATAAATTTCAGTCTGCGCTAAACTAGAGTTGATAATGTGTGACAATTTCTAGTTTCTAGTTCTATTAGCTTTGAAAAATAGAGAAATTAATAAAATCGATTTTAGGAAAATCCCGTTTCCGGTATATTTTGTTGAATTTACTCAATTTTTCGACAAGTTTTCTCGTTTTATGGAAAAGCATTGAGAAACTTGAAATATTAGCTCCTAAAAGTACCAACTAGATGCGATTTTCTATCTAAAAGTTACTGTTTGAAACATTTGGTCAAGTATTTCCATAATCGAGAGAAAAGGACGTACTTCGCATCTTATTTATTTTATTTATTGAATAATTTCCAACTACTACAATTATTCTTAAAACAAACTTATCAATATAACAAAAGAGTTGGTCACCTCCAAGCCAGTGGCTGTGCGGAGATGAGAGTTCCAAAATAAACAAAAAATAACCTTTCTAAGTCATGCATGCATGTTGAATTTACATTTAAAGAGTTTAAAGTTAATAGCTATAGTAAAGTAGATTAATAAATTTATACAATCAAAATCTTAACAAATGACAAATTAATCATATACATTATGTACTATCTTGGGTATTCTTCACTCCTCGAATGGGATATATAAATAATGTGACTCTGAGCGGAGCTTCAGTTTATTCAAAACAAGTTTACTTAAAAATTATAAAGATTGTTATTATAACAAAAAATTTATTTACCCAGCTCCAAAATTTTTTTTCACATTTTCAAAATTTTCTTAAGCCAAAATATTTCTCATATATATTTTTATTTATGTTTAAATTCTGACAAAGTTAAAATTAATAAAAGATAATTTACGAGTCGTTTTTGTCAAATTTAGGGAAGTTTTTCCTTAATAGCTACTGAAAATTTCGAAAAATGACCTTTTAAAAGCACCATCCAGAGGAAAATTACGATTCTAAAAGTTGCTGTTTGAAATTTTTGGACAAGTATTTCTAAACGAAAACATTTACATATAAAAAAAAAGAAAAAAAAAGAATAAAAACTGGGAACAGTAAAAAAAAAAAAAAAAAAAATTTAAAATATATTATTTTTAGTATTTATGCAGTTTTATGCTCTAGCAAAAAAATATATTATTTTATTATTTATAATCAATATTTTTCTGTGAGTTATATGTTTCAATTAAATCATGATGTATATTGTATAAAAGACAAGCAAAATATATATATGTATACATATAATTTGTAACATGACATATATCTTGTATCATGTGTCATCGGTGATAAGTGATAACTCTTATGATTAAATATGGTTTCAAAAATAATATATCACTTTTTTTATTTCAATACACCTACTAAGTCCCACCCGAATATCGAAAAATACCTAGGATGCAAAATATGTTTTGTCTTTTTACGCTTGACAAACAAATACATTTAAAGACTTTTGGAAAATCTTTTGATACGTTTTTTTTTTTTTTTTTTTATGTATTCTCTATTCACTTTATAATGGCCGATGTACACGTATAAACATTTGAACTGTTTTCCACGGGAATTTAGAAAATTAAGTACAGGAAGTTCATTCCAAGTACTACTTTTCTAGATCTAAATATAAATACTGATAGTATTGGAGTCGATTGTATTTATCTGTACAAGTTTCATATAATGTTATTCTTCATTCTCTAATTTTGTGGTACTTGATTGTTCCCTGGGGAATAATTTTTGATTCAAGAACTCTTTAAGGACTTGAGGTTTGATACTCAAGTTAAAATTAGAGACTGTTTATAATTAAATACTATATAAACGAAATTATCTTGTAGTGTATCCGTGTTTATTTTACAATATGATGACTTTTTCAAGAATAAGACACTTGATGTTGAAACCATATAATAAAACATGTACGTCGCCTTCGCATAGCTCGTAGACAGCATCTCTCTACGTGACCTGCAGCTAACTTATCGCGCATTATTTCACACCATCGCACTTCTAGAGTTTTCGTGTGTTATTTCCATTTGAAGTGAACACGTTCTCGACGTAGGCTAATTCAATTTTGTCATTAAATAAAATTTTAGTTTCATTAGATCGTACACAACTTTGTTAATTTATTTTTCTTAATTTTAACGAACTATTGTGTTTTATTTTAATTCATTTTTGCTGATATTTTTCAAAAAAACTTTATTGTTATTTATGAATATTTAATAGTATTTACTAGCATATTTGTTTTGTCTTTTATTCATCTCATAAAAACTAGATGTAATATAATGTACACGTCATATTCATATAATTTTAAATTATCGTGTAAAAAATATCGTGATCATTTTGTTGAATGAAATCGAGAAGTTACAAGTACAATATCTAATGAGATTGAAATGATGTATGAGTGCATCTGATATTAGTTACAGGTGGTCCATTTACATTGGGTTGTGGTTATTGGTTATTTTGAGAAAATATTGATTATCAGCGTATACCGCAATTCGCAGCAACACATGTGTGACTAATAGTCCTAAATGACTGCTGGTCATAATCGTATTTCATGGATTCGATAACATTTTAAAATAAGCCGAACGAAGAGGAGAAAATTAGTCCCCTTCTAATTAATATCTATACTGTGTACTTAGGAGATTTATATTCACCACATTTTCGTTGTGTCTAAAATTAAACCAGACAATAATTGTGCATGCAGTCCATTACACGCATCATCGTAGAATGCATAATTTGTATAAATGTATGTAGTACGTAGGCACCGATTTATATTATCCTTTTTCGTGCGTCCATGCGACGGTAAGTGCGTTTTGAAGCCGTAACGTTAATAGTAACTTCTTTTTATAAACCCTTATTAATTGTTATTACCGCTATCACAAATTAACTTAACTGGACGCGTTTATTTCGGTATCCGTCCCCTCTGAAAAACGTATGCATAGGTACGTATAACCGTTAACCCGTTTATTAATATAAACAAATTTAAAGCTAATATCCGTTGAAAACGAGAGTGGAATTAATATCGTTGTGGAATGTAAGCGGTTATTGGTTGGAATTTTAAGCATTAACCAATGACCTGTATTTAATATCTACGTGTGCATTACACATATAGGAAAAGGGTGCGATGAGTGTGTTTTTTGTATCTTAAAGCGATTGTATACCGTGTGTGTGTGTGTGTGTGATGCATTCTTTCGACGTGAACAAGTACGTCACTATTATAACACCACCGCCGAGCCGAGCGATGACGTTCGTTCTATCACTGGAATAATGAACACGAAATACTCTATATTATTATTATACAATATTACAATAAATATTATGTTTGTCCTGACGTATTGTATGTCGGAACGGTGTTCCGTGTAGACTAGGGTTTTGTACAGGATTGTCCTTTATTTCGGCTCTGTGTCCTGTCAAACTTCTCTCAGGACGCTTTTTGTTCCGTTATTTCAAGTTTGTCCCATATTAATCCCGTTTTTTAATTTACTGTTGATTTAAAATTTTTGAAATTATTGAATAAAATAATGTAAGAATCTAGAAATGTTTAGGATATATAATCTTGCATGAATAAAGGATTTGAAGAAATTTTAAAAAGTATCAATTTAGTTTCATTATGTTCTTTTATGTTTTTGAAAATAATGTTTTTGTGTGTTTAAATTTAATCTATAATAAGTAGTTTAAAAATTATACTTTTGTCACGATTCAAAAACATATAAATATATGTGTAATAAATACTTATTTATTTAAAAATATTATGAAAAATATTTTTGTCCTGTATTTTATTTTCTCAAATATGGTCACCCTAGTGTAGACTAGTATATTTAAAGCATTGTCTTTTACTCGTATTAGAAAACACCGTTTATTATTTCTTTACTTGAAAAATAATTACAATTGATTTAAAGGCTTTAATAAAATTGGCATGCAGTAAATAAAAAAGGGGGAAAAAAATTGTAGAATCTGATTGTAAATGTCGTCAAACAGCTTCATTACACCGGGAATTTCATTATATTTTCTTTTCGTTCGTATCCACATAACTCATTCGCCTCGTGATATCGATAAAAGTCGGTATACATGTATGTAAATACCAGAGGATAGTGGCGGAACTCTATCATAGCATTTTGTACGATTTGTACAATTATTTATTTATTTATTTAATCGAATCTGATTACAAGTGCAGTTTTTTATTCTCGATTCGTATATACGTTGAATTGAGAGAAATATTTGATTTCGTATTACAGATCATCAATACCCATTTTACTAATAAAATACTTTATATATTTTTTATATGTATTTGCATTTACATATTTTAAAGTATTAAGTTACATCTAATATATATGTTAATATGTAGAAATTTTATGTAATGAAAATAGTTTTCTTTCAAAAAACAGTGTGTGCATTAAATGTTTATACTTATTTTATTTAATATGATTATTAATATTTGCGTCATACTATGTAAAAAATACATACTAATGTGATGTAGCAAATATTTATATATAATATACCTTATTTTAATATTAATGTTGTATGCTATATATATAAAAATAATGTATTCTAACAATTTTACCTGTGTACAGTATTGCAGCACGCTTAAAACGTAATTTGTTATTTTTTCCTTGTCGTTACAATGGTTTATAGTTTTGATTTATAGAAAGAAAATAATTCGACAATTTTGTGTAAGTTTCTATAATATTTGAAAACCTATGAAATAAAAATAAATATATATTGTGCTAATTGGTTTATATACATCATTTAAATTATAAAACATGTAATTAAATCAAAAATAGGAATTTAATCAATTAATGATGTTTATTATTATTCCAGTAGACTTTTAATAAAAATATTAACAGTAAAAAAAAAAAAAAAAATGATTAACACATCATCAATATACGTTATGACATGCATTATCGTACTGTTTTGTATCGAATTAGTGGTAGATTAAATTTTGTTGCGATAATTCCGATAATATGGAAATATTTTATTCGGCACCCACAATATAATACTATATAGTTAGGTAATTATTGTTCATGTTAAACTAGTATAGTGTATATTATATTTTAGATTCTGAACGAAGTGAAGAAGCTAGTGTTTTTACAATAACGTTTATTTTTTTTTTCTGTGTACAACTTTTTGTGAAGAAATACTTGTCCAATAGTTTCGATCAGTAACTTTTTGAAACCGGATTTGCCTCTATATTGTACTTTAAAGAGGTCATTCTTTGAATTTCTCAATTCTTCAATTTTTTTTTTTGGAAAAAACTACTCAAAATTTGACAAAAATGACTTGGAAACCAAAATTTTTTGATCCGAACAATATGAAAATTTAAACATAGATAGAAAATCATGTATGAAAGATTTTGGCTTGCAGAAAATTTGGAAATTGTGAAAAAAAATTTTGGACATTTTTCTAACATTTTTTTTTTCTCATTTATTTTTTATATTATTAACTTCCCTCGTTCAGAATCGTTTTATTGTAGAAATGATTTATCGTTTCTTTAAAATTCAATGCATCCGTCAAGAGAATCCTACCCGTCGTGCGAAGTATGTTCGGCATTTTTTTAATGTGTAGTCATTCCTTAAATTAAATCACAGAGTAAACGAGCCCTAGAAAGGTGATGTGGATAGCTTATGACAACGCTTGATGAATGACCTATTGAAATGTGTTTATTATTTTATCACGACTACATTTTTCCTGTAAAATATTGTTTTACTGTACAAATAATGTTTGCATTGTAACTGGTGTACACATACATGGTGTTTATTAAGTAGGTTATCATTCATTAGTTGCGGATGTCCATTGATGTATGACAAGTAGGAATATAACGTCAAAGTGTAAAGTAAATAATTTAGCGATTTGGTAAATTAAAAAGGATTTTCGATAAAAGTAGTTTAAGCCCTCCTACTCAATGTCGTACCAACTATTTTCAGAGTTACGTCTCATTAATACAATATCAGATCCGTAACAAGCCATGATTTCACACGAGGCAAACATTAAAAATGTGCCCCTAAATAAATCTTATCATATTTGTATTATTTATTTTGAAACTGATTTTGTATGTGATATCAATACAATATTTTACGTTAGCATTAATATTTTTGATTTTTTTTTATTATTATACTTACAAACAAAACATTATTTGCCATTTTAATAATATAATTTAATATATGCGTATCTACAGTTTAATAATTGTGTTTTTCATTAACCAAATAATTATTTTATTTTAAACTATAATACAAAATTTTTAATAAAATTTACAAAACTAAATTTTTTATCTTTCGCGAAAGTTAAATAATATACCGTTTAAATTGAATATAATACGTTCGTTTTAGATAATCTTTCTTGACTTATTGTAAACCTTAGATACCTATATATTAATCAATTTAAATTTACTGAAATGTGTTTCACACGTTGTCATTGTTATTGGTATTGAGAGGAAAAATCTTATAGAGCCATATGAATATTCGTTTGAGATTTTTGAAGCTTATAACTATGAATCATTTGAAAAATACCCAAAAACGAAGTTAGGTTAGGTTATTCGTTATTTTTTTTTTCAATAACTTCTGTGAATTCCTTCAATTGGCAGCTGATTTTCGCGGCTCACTTGAATTCAATTTTATCAGAGAATCGCTGGAGAGAAATCCAAAAGTCATTAAATATTTTCTAATTTTTTTATATCTCCAAGTGGTTTGAGTAAGAATAATGTCAATTAAAATGATAAATTGTAATCCAAAAGATTTTATTTATAGAAATGTTAATGACATAGTCTTTTGATTCATTAAGTCCCGGTCTCTTATTTTTTATCATTTTTTATTTCTTAAACAACAGTTAATATTAGCAAATATTCACATTTTTTTGTAGCATAAATGAAATTATCCTTCACAATTATTTCAATAATTTCTCGTAGAGAATTTTTTTAAGTCCAAAAAACAAATTTATTAACACGAACTTGATGACCAAAATTCAAAATCGGTTACTTGGAGTAATTTTTGACAGCTGATTTTGTATTCACATTAAGTTTTGAATCAGAAATGATTTGATAATAAGAAATCATTATTGTATATTTTAGGAAGATATATACAAAAACAATGGTGAATATCGTGACACTTTTTTTTAAATTCCTTTTTATCATAATTATAATTTTTATATTGTCACTAATAATATTTTGGCACACCCAGTACTCGGGCGCCCGAGGCAGCCTCGCCCGTCTTACCCTAGTTACGGAACTGTATAATATTAAATATTATACTAACTATAGATAGCAAGTAGGTACTTGGAACAAACAAAAATAATCTAAATAATCATATAATTTAAATTTGAGTATTATAATAATAATGTAATCTGTACATATTATGAAGTTTATTCTATAATAGTATGAATTTTGTAAAACATTGAAAATTGATTTAGATTTAAAAAAGCTGGACATACGTCGCACCATGGGTAATCTTTGCTCCTCGGGTGGTATTTGGTGGGTGTGTTAAATTTTAAAGAAAAGATAAATCATTTTTTTCAACAAAACGATTGTGAACGGAGCTTAAAAATTATAAAGTTTAAAATTATTAAAAAAAATATTTAAAAAAATTTAAAAATATTGTATTTGCTATTTCATATCCCACAAGAATAAAAACATTTATTATGAGGAAAAAGAATAAGAAAAAAATGTGAAAAAATAAATGTTTACATATTAAAAATTTTCTTGTACCAAAATATTCCTTACATTATTATTAATCTATATTTAAATTTTCATAAAATTTGGACTAAAAAAATGATTTGAAGTCGTTTTTGTCAAATTTTGGGAAATTTTCTACAAAGTTTTGGAAAAAACTATTGGAAATTTCAAAAAATGACCTCCCAAAAGTACCATCTAGAGCAGAGGTTGGTAATCTTTTCGTAGGAAAGAGCCATTTTTCTAAAAATTTATAAAACTGTGATATATAATGATCTCATTTATGTGATCAACCTTTTTTGTTCAGTCGTCAGTATTTTCTATACATTTTATTATTTCTTTAACTAAATCATTATTGGCCTAAACTGCTAAAGGTATAACTATAATCTATATATTTTAAAGAAAAGTTATAATTTTGTAATCAAAATTGCATACATAAAGAAAGTTCTCAATGTTGACGCGTATTCTATAGAGCCGTAAATTGACTACTAAAGAGCCGCAGGTTGCCGACTCTTGATGTAGAGTCGAATTTTGATTTTTAAAGTTACTGCTTGAAACTTTTGGACAAGTATTTCTGTACAAAAACATATAGATACACATAAAAAAAAATAAACATTACTATAAAATACTAGCTTCTTCACTCCACTCATGATCTTAAATAATCTCGATTTAAATGAATTGGTATAGCTACTATAATTATTATTCTTTGATGTCTATTTATATTTATGTATAAGTTAATTGGTATTCAACTTAATATTTTTTAATGAATGTAATTATTTAAATGATAATGTAAAATAATGAAGAGTAGAGTAGGTAGTATTATGTATTTATTTAATAAATAAATAGTTCAACAATTAATGTAGCTGTTTCTAAATTAATTATAATTTATAAGCACAACATTCGAAACATAATAATTTTGTAATTATTGGTGTATCTAATAATAATGTTCTAGATTGAAGATAAATCAATAATAACTCGTGTAAAATAACGATAATTAATCGAAAAAGTAAATAATCTAACCAATCATTTCTGGACCATTTTTCTGGGAAAATAATATCAACAATTTTATTTTTATTTGAATTTAATAGAAGAACGGGGTTTTTAGCAAAATTATATTATTAATTCTGGTATATTTTTGAATTTTTAAACTCTACTTAAAAACTTATAACAATTAATAAATGCATATTAAAATTAATATACATTAAAATTATATTAAAAAATGTAAAATAAAACTAATTTTTTGTAAAAACATATAAAAATCTATATATATGAGAAAACTTGCATAAAATGTTCAACTTTTAAAACTATAAAATGAAAAAGAAAATGATGGATTATTAAAAAAATACATTTTTTGTAATAAGAGTAATTTTTGGCTGTGATTCTGACTTAGTAGCCCTTAAATACTATTCATCAAATTGTTATCTTTTAATTTTAAACATATAGATATAAAAATATGTTTTGTGTCTTTAGGTGAAAAAATTGTTTTACTTACTTCAATATTTGAAAATTTTATTGAAAAATAAAACATTTTTTGAGTTCAGTTTGATACATTTTGATAATATTTTAAAGTATGTATTTTATTACTGTTGACAATAGGTGAAAATTTTAAATCTATTTATTTTGGAATCCTTGAAAATTTAGTTAATGGCCTATTTTACCGATTTCGCACAGAATATCATTGGTTTTTCGTTATTCTTTGTATTTTTTTGAAAATTATAGATTTTTTGAAGTACTACGTAGATATATTGGAGTTTAATGAATCCTTTGAATGAGTTTCTTCGCTTAGAATCTAAAACAACACTAAAAGTCCACTAGAGTGAAATACGTTCTTGAATATAATTAAATCATATTAATATGTAATACACTATTCACTATGACACGTTTGATGGGCGATAAATTATATTTTGCTGGTAGTCTTGCGGTAGGTATAGCGAAAGATTGCATTTTCCTTTGTTAAATGAGTTATTTTAATTCGTTACAAAAACGATGTCCGGCTTAGCGTTGGTATTTGCTTATACACTTGAAAACTTCTAATGAGGATTGCAATACGTGTTTAGAAATATTGATTCGATAGCTAATAACCCTAGTAAATTGTTACATTCATAGTTCTGACTGCCAGTGGTAACTCGTAATTATATTGCACACATTGGATTAGATGTATATTTTCATTAAATTTGATTGAAATAGTAGTTACTTACATTCAAAAAGTGTATAACAACATTTTAAAAAACAGTTTTAAATTGCCAATAATTTTTGTGAGATATTTTGCACATTTTTCTGCAACTCTGAATATGAAGATAGCGGTAAGTTGGCATCTTGTACCGGACACAAAGGCAAAAGTGACAATCGTGTCTGACAGGACTGACTTTTATACACATCCGTAGAGACATATCTAATATGCATTTATGTAAATTGTATTTTTTATCGGTTTATTAAAAACAAAACAATACTCGAGTTTATAATTCAATTTATAAAAAATATTCTTGAATGTATTGTAAAATAACATTAATAAAATTGAAAATATTCTTATTTATTATTAATACTCCCATGAGAAATTAATTGGATTTTTAACACAATAGAAATTTTATAACGATTTTATTATAATTCGTTGTCTTAAAATGCGGTTAAAATTTTCCATCTATAATCTGTAAAAATGTATATACAAAAGTTAATACATTTTTAATAAGACATTTAAAATTCTATGAAACGTCTGATTGAGTTGAAGGTTTCCGCCTCCCCCCCCCACAACTTGATCAAGGGACATCCGTAGATAAAATAATGGAAATATGCTATGAATGAATAATTATTAATAATATATTATATATTTGATTTTAAATTCTGAATGAAGTGAAGAAGCTAGTTTTTTACAATGTTGTTTTTATTTTATTTTATTTTTCTGTAACCATTTTTTCATATAGATATACTTATCCAAAAGTTTTGATCAGTAACTTTTTTAAATCGGATTTGCCTCTAGTTGGTACTTTAGAGACCTACGTGAAGCTGGCACTACAAAGTTAGCACAACAACCTAAAACCTTTCCAACAACCTCTTCTCGGACTTGTTGGACGTTGTTGGACAATTGTTGGAATTTGTTGGAAGCTTTATAAAAAGTTAT